>LOEQ01004361.1:93554-113848 GCA_001685075.1 Bramus lutescens | reverse complement strand
TGAACATTTCCTTAAGTGTCTTTCAGCTATTTTAGATTCCTCTGTTGAGAGTTCCCTGTTGTATTTCAATACAATATTTCATCTTAGTTTGTACCTAAGTGGTTTGTAATTTCAAAACTTTAGGACTATTGGAAGGTTAAAATTTTGTGTCATATGACCTACAATGTCAAATGATAAAACTATATTGGAAAATAGCGTGGTAGATTCTGTAAATGTTAAGCAGCAGAGTTTTCACTTGACCTGGTGATTTCAAGTCTAGAAATGTTCAAAGAGAAACAAATAGGTATATTCTCAGAAAGTACTGTGCCTGGATGTCCATAGCTTACAGGCAAAAATACCACAGTACCTTTATCTTCCTAGTGGAGTTATACCAAACAATGGTGTATAATGTAGCACCAAAAACTAATGAAATCTTAAGAGTTCTTCAATGTCTGTGAACTTTAGAGATGACTTGTACTAGAGATGTTTGCAAAGAACCATGTTTTGTATGATTCTACTTTATGAAATATACATAAAAAGTAAATATCCACACGAAATAGGCTCTTAGTTGTCTTGATGGAAAAAGAAACAAAAAAGAGAGAGAGGACATAATAAACAATCAAAGTATATTACTTTTCGAAGAAGAGTTAATTATTTTTTCTTAAATTCTCTAATAGTATAACAAATGCTTTTTCACATTATTTGAATATCTTTACTTATATTTTCATGTAATAAATAATGAAATGAACCTAGTGGAATATAAAGAGTTTAAAAATCATAATTTAGCTTCTTTCTCTTATTTCTACAACTTAACCTGATACAATATTATTTACAAACAAATGTGCTAAAATTTAATAACTGTTAAATTGATCTTTAACTCTGAATGGAGGTTTAAGAAGCTACATATACTCTTCATGGCAACTTAGGCCTATCCTAGCATTATAGAGGCTTGGAAGAGAATGAAAAAAATCTGACTTAGCCTCAGCTACAAAGCAAGTTTGATAATAGACTGACATACATTATGAGTTAAGATGAGTTAGAGTAAGAAAGTAAGACCTTTATAATGTATCAATAACTACAGAAAGTCTACCTAATGGCTCTTATCCTGTAAAAGGTCATGGACCATCTTCCTTCACACTGCACATTTTGCAAGTTGTCTTCTGCTCAAAATCTTATGGCATTTCCACTTAGGAAGATATTGTCACATCTATGCTAGAGTAGCTTAAAGATTCAGAAAATGCATTATCATATATTTCCTGTGTACTTAAAGTAATAAAAATTTAGGCATGGCATCAATTCAAGATAATGTTTTGTTGGTCCCATATTTAAAATTTCATAAAATTAATAGGATGAAATGGTGATTAGCATGTATATTTTGACTCATAAATCTTTCTAAAATGAGATAAAAACATTAAAATTTATCTAAAATCATTTCAAGGAAGTACAGAACTCAAATGCTTTCACAGTGAATTTCTCAATCTGTTTTGACGTTGGATTGGCACAGTCTTAGGCTGTTTCCTCATTTTTCTTATATGTTGGAAACATTGCTGCCAGAAAAGGATATAACTGAGTTTTTTCAGTTCCATGTATAAAGATAAATTACTTTGCACAGTTGAATGCATTTTGTTCCTCCAGAACACACAGAGTCCTACAATCTACCCCACAATAATTTTATTACAAGCTGAAAAGATAAAATGTAATTGAGAGCTAGGCCTTTATAAGGCATGCCTGCAGCAATCCTCATGAAAATTTCATTTGTTAAGAATGACTTACACAAACATGTAGTCTCATGAGATAAAGACACATTGCATCAATGTCCCGCAATATCAAGATTTCCCCCCATCAATTCTTCACACCTAGAAAAAGATTATAGCTTCTGATAAATCATGGGAAGGTGTTTAATCTCAGAAATCGGCTCCATTTGGTTTTCATGTCCTTAGACCAAGTCTGTAAGTTCATCCTTAGAGTCTTTTGTTTCTTTCGGAGAACTTCCACATTCATATTTCTAGTCCTGACCACAAAAGTGCAAATGGAATATGCAGAAATTTTCATCACTTAGAGGCTTTGCTTGTCATCTCAGACTCAGAATATGCAAAATTGAAATTCTCCACATCATTGCCCAGAGTGCACTCACTATCTAGCTAACCCAATTCTGTCACTAAGGTTTTTCTAGATGGCTTTCTGGAGTCCCTGTCTCTAATACTGTGACTTCCACTAGATACATCCATTTATTTAATGTTATTTATGTCACTGAGTCATTTTAATACTTTTTCAAATAAGTTGCAATTTGATTTGTCTCCAGGCCTACCAGGGGTATGAATACCAATTCCTTCTACTTCATCACAGCAGCCTAAAATTTATTTCTTCTCATTTGTTTTAATTGTGTTCATAATGTAGTCAAGATATTTGTAGCTATTTTGAGTCATCAGAGCAAAGCAATGAATTTCAAAAAAAAATAAAATTCTTTGATGATTTAAATAATCATTGAAGAAACACCAATTTGGGGTTTGAGAGTTGGAAAAGTGGGTGAAGTTCTGGCTGTGCAAGCATGGAGATCAGAATGTTGCTCTCCACCTGTAATTCTAGTTCTCCTTTGGTGGTGAGACGGCAAGAAGAGACAGGATCATCCCAGAGGCTTGGAGGCAAGACACACACACGCGCGCGCGCGCGCATGCACGCACGCATACCATATCCCATATCATATCTTGTGTCATTATGTACAAAATCTGTACAAGCCCACATAGGACTAAACTTGGGGTGGAGATGGGAGTTAGACAAGCATTTGCACTCTAACCTTGATGCTATTGGTAACCGTTAGCTACAAAAAGAGGGAGTGGAAGATTGTACATCCAAAAATGTATGAACAAAGGAAATTGGTCTTCTTGGGCTAAATACAAAAATCAAAGGCAAATTAGAAAAAAAAAGACGGAAAGCTAGGAAAGTAGAGAAGGGAAATAGATCTGGGAAGAATTGAGGGATGATTGAATATGATCAAAACAGTTTTTAGGTGACTGTGACTGAGGAAACCAATACAAATTTATAAAAACAGCAGTGAAGTATTGCAATGTTTAACTCATTCTAGTAATTCTTAAAACTATAACATATAGAAAGAGAAAATGTTACATGGTTAAATAAATATCTCTTTAAATATATGCCCAACTCCAGCATTTATAATTGGGAATATTAGTCTTACTGCAGTGTTAAACACTGTTGGGAAAAGATCTTCCACTATTATATGGCACTCATTAATATCTTGGCACAGTTTGACTAAATATAACATATTGGCTTCATTTTCTTTGCCTAAGCAATTTAAATAGATATTCTCTTTTTATATAACATTAAGGACCATGACTTCTTAGTAATTATTCCTATGAAATTCAACTTCAGCCATTCATAAGGGATATTACTGTTTCTGTTGATTTTAGAAGATAATTATTGGCCAGTTGTGGTGGCTTGAAGATTGCCCCATTAGGTACATATGCTTGGTCCCCAATGGGTAAAACTGTTTTAGGAGATGTGACTTAGTTGGAGGAAGTGTATAACTGGGGGTGAGTTTTGGGGCTTCAAAAAACAATCCCTGATCCAGAGAGAGAGAGAGAGAGAGAGAGAGAGAGAGAGAGAGAGAGAGAGAGAGCCTCCCTCTCTCTGTCTCTCTCTGTGTCTCTCTCTGTGTGTCTCTGTCTCTCTGTCTCTGTCTCTCTCTTTCTCTCTCTCTCTCTTCTGTGCTTTTGAAAATGACATTCCATATATAAACTTAAGAAACTCCTTGGTTCGAGATTTCCTGAAGCCTAGACACATCACCCTTTATTATAGTCTAGTCTTCACTCATTCATGGCTGCTAGACACTGCCTCTCAGTTTGAGGTTATTTTCTCAGCTGGAGCTGTGAAACCTGAAAGATATTCTGACGTGGGATTTACTAATTCCGAGCTCAAGTTCCTGCTTGCTGTTCTCATGAGTCTTCTCTTGCAGTTTGTGATTCCATTCATTTAAAGTGATGGAATCTCCAGAATTATTTATAAGTGTTTATCTTTGACTTGTGATGGTTTTAAAGGACAACTCACATGTTCTTGTTCATTAAATGTTTGCAATTAATACTGACTACAGTTTAAACTCCAATTATGCAAGGAATTTCCACTTACGCAAATTTATATTAAGTATAATATCATTTATTACAGTATAGGTCCATATTTTACAACAGATAACTTTATCCTCATCTTTTACAATAAACTTACATAAAGTTAAATAATAATCTTATTTTGAGAAGTTCCTCTCAATATATATTCACATCAACAGTTTTGATTTTAAGTAAAATGTGTTAGAGGTTCATGGGTTGGAATCTTGGTTTCCAGTTTGTAGCATGGCTCAGGGTACTTTTCCCACCTTTAGCAAGTGGATCATGATGGGCTGAAGAAGGTCACTGTGCACAAGGCCTTTGAAGATTGTACTCGATGCTGACTTAGTTCTGGGTTCACCACTTCTTGATCTGCTCCCAGGTGAGGAGCCCTGACTATATGCTTATCTTCTTGGGAATGCTAGAATGCCTTCCTCACTGTGGAGGATTTTCTTTGACTTCGAGCCAAAATAAATCATTGTTCAGTGAAGTTGTTTCTGGCAAGTATTTTTGTCACAGAGACAAACAAGTAGATAACACATGACTGCATACATATTCATGCTTAACCATGTAAGCCAAAATGGTTTAATTTATGGCAAAATACTATAGCTTCTTTTTTAAAAACCTGTTATCCAACTCAAAGAACTACTGGTGATTAATACTTTTTTTTTCCTCCTTTTACTCTTGCCAGTGTTCTCAAAAAAGCTAAAGCATTCTACCCTTTTGTTTAAAATCATTCAGTAAGTGCCCATTTCACTCAGAGAAGAAATCCTCTCTACTGTTCAAATTAAAGCACAAGTTCCTGCCACCTCACATCTCTCTAGCTTTCACTCCTTTCCCTACTGATCTACTCTGGCACAAGAGCCAGTTTCACAGGACTTCCGCAATTCATGTCTGGTGCTAATGGATATTGTGTACATGTTTCATTTTCTTTTGTCATCATCTTTCAAAATAATGTATTTATTTATATAGATTATACAACCTCTACTGATGAATTTATTTACATAAATTGACCATATCTGTCCTTCCTGATCTTGGAGAACTCTTTGTTGTTTTTTTGGTTTTATTGTTTGTGTAGTTTTTTGAGCAAACTTTCCATGCAGCATAGGCTGGTCTAGAATTTACTATGCAATCCAAACTAGCCTTGAACTCCTGATCTTCTTGCCTCAGCATCCCAAGGGATGGGATATAGGAGTGAGCTACTACATTAGAATCTGAGTTTTTTTTTTTAAATGATTTTCTTGTTTTTTGTTTGGCTTGACTTTCTTTTTTGAATATTTTATTCCTACCAATTTCTTGCTTTTTCCCTTCAAATAAGAATTCATACATGAGCAACTGATTTAAAAATCATTGGTTATCACCATTCACTTAGGATTTCAAATTCTCTCTTACTATGCTGTAATTATATTTTCTATAATTATTATTACTTTATAATTTATGTTTATCATGGTTTTTGCTTTGCTATTCCATATACATGCATGTCTTTCCAATTGCTAATCTATAAACTCCATGAAGGCAGAAAATTGCTTTGAGGACTGATGCATATTTGCCACTATACAAATACAAGATATTGGTAGAAACTTAGTAAATCTTTGCAGGATAAATTAGTCAATTCAGTCTGTTTACTAGGACTTAGCATTTGTTGGTTTACTCACACACATCATGTATCCATAAGTGCATAGTTTCTCACTTCAAAACTTTGCTAGTGTTTGTTGCTGACTTCCTGTTTGGAATTTCCTTAATCAAATGAATTAGAGCCTTCTAGAAATTAAAACATCTCACAGAATTTGAGAAAAAACACTGGCCTAATTGTTATTCAAAACATTGCAATGTATCATTAAGTTTTGTAATCTCCCGTGAATTAAAATCAAATGGCACAATATTTACAATATACTTGCATTCATGGGTCTATGTATAAGAGTGTGAAAAAGCATGTTTTACTAAATTCCTAGCTTGCCTATTTTTGATGTGAGGAGCAATATGATGTAAAGATTGAAATGGAGATCTCTGGAGCTAAGCTTCCAAGATCGTGTTCTATGTGATATACTGAAAAGTTACTTTCTGTTATTGCTTTTTTGCATTAATGTGAGTTGGAGATGATAATGTGTCTCTTTATAGTATTTTAAAAAGACCAAAGTGTTTATCATTACGGCTACCATTATATTCACATCTAAGCAAATATTAAACAAAAAAATACTGAACACTTGAGAGAAAAGTAAAAAAAAAATTACATGAAAAGTGGTGTTAGTATGTATTATATTTATTTGGTCCTTGTCACATCAAATGGTAGAAGTGAAACAAAATTATGAAAATACACGTAGAATTATTTCTAGGTGTATTCATTGCTCTGATTGAAATGGGCACTTACTGAATGTTTTTGAATAAAAGGATAAAATGCTTTAGCTGATGTAGCTGATGCTTTTTTGAGATCATTGGCAAGATTAAAAGGAGAAAATAGTTAAACTTTGATTTGGATAACACATTTTAAACTACAGTATTTTGCTATGAATTAAATTATTTTAGCTTACAGGGTTAAACATGAATATGTATGTAGTCATGTGTGAGCTACTTGTTTGTCTCTGTGTCCAAAATACCTGCCAGAAACAACTTCACTGAAAAAATACCATTATGTAATAGTATCTCTAATGGAAGCCTAATCTTGGACTTAAGAAAGAATTCTCTATTATATCTCCTTTCTTTTTTTTTTTTACTGTGTCAACCATGTTTACCTCTAAATTGTTTGATGCATCTTCCAAATTGCTTTCTGAGACAAGAAGAATAAGAAATTATTAAACTATTTCCTATCCTACAGAATAATAAATAAGTTCATTCTGTAATACATATTATGGGAAGAAGACTATAAGTTGAGGATTGATTTAATTAGGAAATAATAATATGCAAACTCAGTTAAGCAATATGATTCACTGTAATAACATGTATAAACACTGCCATCATGCTGATATGCACAAGACCAATTGTGAGATTTGGTAATGAAAAGGACCTGCTAAACTATCACATTATGGAACTGTTTAGTAATGTGGCTATTTAATTTCAAGACAATGTTTATTCTAATCTTTCTGTTTCCTTCTTTTTTTTCATTCCTAGTAACACTCATCATCAGAAACTTGACTGGAATTTATTAATGTGGTTTGTTTGGATCTAGAAATTTTACTTTTCCCAAGATCCCAGAGCTAGGAATGTGCTGATGACTGAGCACAGAATTAAGAAGAAAATCCCCTTAGCTACCCAACTCAGAATCTGTTTCTGCGACTTTGGGTGACTATGGGATATGTGATTCCTCTCCTCATGCCGTGAATACCGTTGGTTAATAATAATAAAAAAAAATCCGCCTTGGCCTGTTGATAGGTCAGAACTTAGGTAGGTGGGGAAAACTAAACTGAATGCTGGGAGAAAGGAGGCAAAGTCAGGGAGAAGCCACGTAGCCCCACCAGAGACAGACACCATAACTTTAGTTGGTAAGCCACAGCCATGTGGTGATACACAGATTACTAGAAAAGGGTTAAATTAAGATATAAGTGTTAGACAATATGAAATTAGTGCTAATGGGTCACACAATGTTTTAATTAATACAGTTTCTGTGTAATTATTTCAGGTCTGAGCTGCCAGGTTACTGGGAAACAAACTAACGACCTCCCTACAACAAATTGGTGCCAACGTGACCAACTAAAATCCACTTAAAACCTCAGAGAGTTTGGGAAGGAATTCTGGGCCAAAAACAAACAAACACATACACACACACACACACACACACACACACACACACACACACACAAAGTTAAGCACAGCTCAATACCCTGGTTTTTTAAAGAGAGGTTTTCCTGATTTAGCAGTAGCAGAAAAAAAAAAGCTGCAGTTTTGAAATGTTGGCTTTCTGGGCTCTGCTGCCAATGAAACCTCTGGCTCTTTCTGGAGGCACAGCATTTAAATGGGGTTTCTGAACAGAGTGCTAAAACTTGCTTAATAACAACATAGACTGGCTGTGTGCCTAAAAATGAGGATGTGAGCAGATTGCTAGAAATGGGTTAAATTAAGAGATAAATGTTAGCCAGTAAGAAGCTATAGCTAACAGGTCAAGCAGTTTTAATTAATATAGATTTTGTGATTATTTTAGGTCTGGGTTGGGCAGGGCAAGCCGAAAGTGCCATATTTCCCCTACCAATGGCCCCACGTAAGTTCGTAAGAATGGCTTAACATTTTAAGTAGCACTTCTGGTTTGAAAACAGTTACAGACACACAATATAGTCAAATTCAGATGGAAAAGACCTCTAAATGGGTCACAGTGTTGGATAAATGTACATAGGCTTGAGAGAGAGAATAAAAAGAATATAGACAGTTATAAAAAGTAAATGGTTTGAAAAAAGGTAAAGTCTTTAAGGAGAGAGAGTACAGACAGTGATAGATTAAAAGGAGTAAAGAAAGAAAAGCCACTTAAAGATGGAATAAACAGAGAGTCTGGATTATGTATATTATTATGTTTTCTTTGATTTTTTTTTGACTGCAGAGAAACATTGGATGCTGGGGATTGCTAAGCTAAACCCACATATATACTTTAAAATTATCTTGATTTCAAAATATGGGTCTAAGGATATGTTGCTTTGGAATAGAGGTTCTTCTTTTGTTTCCACAGAGGATGAGAACCTGTGGATCCACTCCAGGCTAATATGGTTTGATGGACCAACACCCCCTGAAAGGTCACCATAAACACCCCTCAAAAAGTTACTTTGCCCAATAAACAGCAGCAAGCAGTTTGGAGACAAACTATGCCCATGTTCCCAATTATTGTTTATAAATGTTTCTTTACATTTAAAGGGGCATATGCTATAGAAATTTTCATTGGTATTGATCTTGGTTTATAGATACATGTTAGGTTTTCTAGATATATAGAGATATATTACAGTTAGATAGGTATTCTTCAAATCTTTCAGAGTCCCTCAGAATGAAAATGTTTTAATAACTTAAGACTTCATGACAGTGAAGCAGATATGCTACTGCAGCTCCAATTTGCTTCAAGAGAACAATGGATATCAAAGAGACTCCTTATAGAGTTTGCTAGTCATTTGGGCAAGAAACTGCTCTTGCTTGGAAGGCTTGATGAGCTGGACATGCAGCACCTGCAGAGAAATGACTGTTGAACTTGCCTAAAGGTGAAATCTTTCTTTAGGGTTCCTGCTTCATGAAAGAATCTGCTAGACATTCTGCAGGACACTGAAAAATGTGATTGACAAACTGCCAATATAGACTGAACTGTCTTTGAAAATTCTCCAGGATGCTATGGGCCTATAGGTTGAAGATGGATGCTCTAGCAGTACAGAAGAAATTTGGGTGACTGTCCAGGCAAAGAAATATCTCTGTCATTTCTAGAGTTTTGGAATTTGCTTACAATGTACTTCCTATTTATTTAGGTAACATTTTATCCTTCTGAAGTCTTTGACGGAGTTGAAGAATTTATAGTTATAATTATAGTTTTCCTTAGACATGATAAAAGACAAAGTAGATATAAATATTGTAACTGTAATTCTAGCTTGATACCTGTTTTGTTATATGTAATTTTACTGTGTTAAAGAAAAAGCTTTTGTTTTATTTAAACAGAAAAGGGGAGGTGATGTGGGATTCCCCTCTGTATGCTATGAATTGGTTAATAAAAAAAACTGGCTTGACCTGCAGATAGGGAAGAACTTCAGTAAGCAGGGAAAACTAAACTCAATGCTGGAAGAAAAGAGGCAGAGTCAGGGAGAAGTTACTTAGCTCCGCTGGAGACAGACACTGGAACTTTAGCTGGTAAGCCATAACCAAGTTGTAATACACAGATTACTAGAAATGGGTCAAATTAAGAAATAAGTGTTAGCCAATAAGAAGCTAAAGCTAACAGGCCAAGCAATGTTTTAATTAATACAGTTTCTCTGTGATTATTTTGGGTCTGAGCTGCCGGGGGTCCTGCAAATGAACTAACAACCTCCATACAAGAGTGGAAACTTATAAAGTAACAAGACAAAACTAAAAAAAATGGAGAATCATTAGTAATTTCTGAATTACTAATTCAGAGAATTACTGTAATTTCTGAAATCAGATTGCTGACATAAAAATTCTCACATTTCCTAAAAATAAAGATATTTCCAAGATTGCTAAATACTGAAAATCTTGTCTCAAATCCTGTTTAATTTCCAGCTGTGGAATATTGATATCTGATTTCCAATAAACAGAAAGTTACTTGGAAACTAAGCCATGAAAATATTCTAATCTGAACAGATCCAGATTTCACACAGAAGAACAAATAAAGCAGATATAAACCAGAAGAAATGCTGATTTTGCTGTTCTTGTTGTGTGTGTGTTTTATTATTTTTATTTTATTATTTTACTTTATTTTGTTTTATCTGTGTATTAGTCAGGCTCCTCTAGAGTAAAAGAACTTATTGAATACCTCTTTATGTGTGTGTATGTGTGTGTGTTCATGTGCATAGGATATATATTATGTATGTGTGTATACATATACATGGATTTATGAGAATGAATAGTAGGCTATAGTACAGTTAATTCAAGAATGGAAGTGAAGAGAAAGTTTAAGAACCCAGTAGTTTTCTAGTCCGTGAAGCTGGATGACTCAGTCCATCTTCAGCATATGCTGGAATCCCAAAGAAGTAGGCTCTAATGCCAGTGAAGGAATGGAGTTGCTAGCAAAGCAAAAATAAGCAGGCAAAGCACAAATGCTTCCGTCTTCCATGACTTTATAATAGACTTCCAACAGAATGCATGGCTCAGATTATACGTGTGTCATTCTGCCTCAGGAGTGGGATTAGAAGTTGATCTTTCTACTCCAAATTAAGCAAAACATCTCTGATTGGTACCACTTCCATTTTGGAATTTTATTTAATTCAAAATGTAGTCAAGTTGACAACGAGTTATAGCCATCACACACTGTGTCTGTTTTCATCTCTCATTACCTTTTTCTCTTTCTCTGTCTCTCTCTGTGCCTATGTCTCTCTGTGTGTCTCTGTGTGAGTTTTCCTCTCAATTTCTCTTTCTCTCTCACTAGTGTTTATATGATGCCTGGATTTGGTGTTCTCCCTTTCTGGAAGACAAAAAGATGTGTGTTTGCCTTGGAGATTTTTTCACTAATCAATGTCGCAATTAACATACAAACATTTTAATAATATTACATCATCTATATATTCTAAATGGGAATTTGGAAATGAAACATTGTCTGATTTCCTGGTCTCTGCCCTTTGTTTACCCACCCTGTGATCTTTGTCTAGGGCAGAAAATGGTTTAGGAGAAAGTGACCTACCATTTCTTCACAGATGAATTTCTAGCACAATATGCCATAATAGAACCTAATTTATAGTTAAAGAAGTTTATGGTAGAAAGTTGGGATGCTTCAGTTTAAGCAATTAACCTGCCCATGGGATATTGTTTTATACTAGGAAATTTAATTTATGATAAATGTTGAATTTTAGAAATGTCACTTATTCAGTTTATGACAATAAATTAGTCATACAGAGTATCAGGATTAATATTTAAACAAATCCATCCCAGGATGGTATCAATTAAAACTGACTGGTGAAATTTGCTATCTGCCAATATAAACATTGAATTAATTATCCAACAGAGTGTCTCAAAAAAAGGAGGTTAGAAAGACTTTGATGAGAGAGAATCCATTTATGGAAGCCTATACAGAATTGTCATGGTGCTTTAAAATTCTTTTGTGCTTTTCTGAAATGTTTTAAATTTTACAAAAAGTCAAGTATCTGAGGGCTAGTATGTGGAATATGACAGTTCATTGGCATATGAAATTTCCAAATAGTTAATACATCTAAGAAGCAGAGCACTGGGGACCAAGATGTACTTAGGTTCACATTCTTGTAGTCATTTATATTATAATGAAACAGGTCTATAAAGGATCAAGAAGACCATAGGAAAAATGGTTTTTAAAGAATAAATTCTTTTTATCTCTTCTTATGGTATACCCCCTTAGCTTATATGCTTTGCCACTTCAATAATTAGCTTCAGTCTTCCCTTACACAAGGTTCAGTGAATGCTTAGTAAGCTCAGGAAATGAAATACACATGAACAATCTTTACAAAGAGCTGGGTAGCTGGCTCAATGGTTAACAATATTTGCTGATCTCCTTGAAGATCCCAGCCCCCACACAGCAGCTTACAATGATCTGGAACTCCACATTCAGGAGATCCTATACCTTATCCCAGCCTCTATGGGCATCAGGCACACATGTGTACCAACATACTTCCAGTCAAAGCACCAACACACATAAAATAACATGAAGTACACTAAAACAGGGAATTGCATTCTTAAAAACAGGAAATATATTGGAATGACATAATGGCATATAATATAGTTATGTTTAGTCAGTGATAGTATTTTTTCAAAGCCTGCTTTATTTATAATTAGTTTTACACAATATTTATCTTGGAATAACTCATTTAAAAGTCAAATATGTAAGAAAGTGTGGGAAGTTCCCATACATCATCATATTCTACAATATATTTGTACATTCAATGTTTACATTAAAAAGATATGTAGGTATTTTTAAAATGTGTTTTACAACTGAAATTATTCCTATAACTCCTATTAATACCTGCTCAAATGTTTATTTTGCTAATAAAATTCATGGAAGACATGACTGGTCTTATATACTCATGTACAGATATTTCTTTTTTAAGGTGAAAATATTTTGATAATCTTTTAAAATAAAAATACAATTAAATCATCTCCCACTCCTTTTAATTCATCCAATTCATCCTACATCTCTATCCCACAAAAAGCATGGCCCCATTTTCTTCAATTGCTATTATTGTTATCATTATTATATTTTAGATATATTTATAACAAATAAATATGTAAATATAATCTTTTGAATCTAGTGTTGTTTTAAATATAAGTGATCCCAATACTGACCATGTGGTGTTACATAACCAATTAAAATCCATATATATTCATAAATACTACACAATTAAATACTATAAATGTAATGTATGTAAATAAATATACACATATATGTATGAATATGTATACATAGATTTAAGCTTGGCACAGCAGTCATGTATCTCCATTGTTTCTTTGTACATTTGTACATTGATGAGGCCCAGCATTCCTTTCACTGTCAAAGGTTATGATTTAAAGGTCCACGTCACTCACATGTTGTACTGCTATCAAATCAGTGAAAAATTCTTGTTCACCTTTTCTGACAACCCTAAAGTGTAATCTCTCCATGTCTTCATCGTCACAAACCTGACAGGTGCTTGACTGTCCCCTTGTTCAGTGATGTTCAACTATGTTGTCTGAAGAAGAATTGGTAGTCGTGGGAAGGTCACAGTTGATGTCATATTGTTAGAGGAAATGATACATTAAAAACATTTTATATTGGCTTTTCCCTAATATACATTATTCACCATATAAGTAAAGCACAATGCTTCTGGACCTTTCAAATCAATTACACTATTAAGATTTGCATAAATCCTGTGCTAGTGAATGCATGTTGTTCAGACTTTAGATCTCACTGCTCCATTGGTTTGATAGCACTTTCATCTTTTCGGTTAATATAAAAACAAGTGGAAAGGTAAAGTTTCCCTGACCAAATACATACACCACCAAATTCAGCATAGCTTCATCTCCTTGGTTATTCCTTTCCTCTCCAAGGAGTCCACTGAGTCAAGCCAGGAGCAGTCATAGTTCATGTGGAAGACGCTGTCAGAAAATCTTCCCACTGATGGAGACAGTTTTTGTGAATTCGACTGTTTGACCTTACCAGCAGCATGAGAAAATATTTGGACACCCTTATTTTTTTTTCAGAACAGAAATTCGGGAACTTCCGTCACCTCTATTCATAAATGTTAGATTTGATTTAGAATTGGAAGAAGGATTTCTCTCGGTTCCTTCTATGGAAATGAAAAAAGTAAACTAGCATGAGTTCCATACAGGAAAGCATCTTTTTGGTTATTTGATTTTTATATAACTTTTCTATTACGTGTTTTTAATTTGTATATTCATCGTGCTCGTGCATGCACGTGTGTGTGTGCTTGTGTCAGTGTGCCTTTGTGAGGGTGTGCATCAGAGGACAAGCTTTAAAAGTCACTTCTCACTTTCTATCGTGTGGTTCCACCTCCAGAGACAGAACTCAAATATCCAGGCCTGGAGACAAGTGCTTTTACTATGAGCCAAATCACTGACCCAGACATGTATTGTAATTCTAGTCCATGATCTGTTTTCAGAAAAGCATCACTAATCTAGTTCTTTTCATATCCTAGCAGCAAACCTTTGTTTGTACCATCTTGTTCCCATGACAGGTCATGAGTAGGATAGTCATGATGAGCAGGGCCTAGACATGGCAACCATATAATAGAAAAAAAAGGGAAAATCAAACACACAATTATGAGCCAATAGGACAAATGGAAATATATGGAAAAACAGCGCCAGCTGTTTTCAGAAGGTGATGTAAATATAGAGAGACAAGACTTGGAAGCCTGATGTATGAGGAGATCTATATATGTTTGTATCCACGGATACATAGTGACTGGGAGTGAATTATAAAATTGAAGACGTCAAGGATATCACAATGTTCTTAGTCCAGTGACTTAAATCTGGTACTGCAGCATAATGCTGAGCACATATGCATGATCTGAGCGGACTGGATGCTGTGCCCACTGTGGGTCTTTTGCTCAGCAGCATCCATTCAGCCTCTAGACAGTGAAGAAGATGGGCAGTAAAAGATATGTCTGACCAAGGGATGCTTAATTTATTTTATTCATACAGGAAAATACTAAAAATATGAGTTAGAAATAGAGAGCAAATAAAAACAATAAACAAGATTTAGGGGTGAGATCTTATCTAAATATATATTGTCTTATTATTTTAATAGTCTACTTCCCTAATTGTAATAATTGCAATTTTAAAGTAGGTTTTTATGCACATAGGACTTTTATTGAACCCAAATAGTTTAAGTTTTTACAGAAAAAGAAACCGCTTTTCAAATATTCATCAGTAATACTACTGAGCCTATGAAGTGTCAATGTAAGAAAATTCTACCATTTTTCTTGGTATTTCATATAAACAGGGACATCGCAAATCTTATATGTAAAATTTCTTTTATTTGAAGTGATACTTTGTGAAGAATATTTGATGAGTTATATTGAATTTTTGCCTCTATACCAATACAATTTGTACTATTCTTAACAAGAATAATTTTCTCAGTTTTAAGAATTATCAAAACATAAAATTAGCTCTATGTGACACTATTTAGTTTGGAAGGAAAACAGGGCATAATGGGTATTATCAGGGACTCTGAAATCTGAAAAACAAGAGCAGAAAAGAATAAGGGACTATAGGTCTAGAAATTATACCTACTAAATTTTAACCAAATCTACATTTAAGTAGAACTGAAGAGCAGCGTTTATTCAAAGACTTTTCACTACCAGGCACCCTCAGTCAGATATTTTTGTTTTTACAATGTCCAAAGTTTCTTTCATTTTCCTTTCAAATTACATACTTAGAATCTCCTAATTCTTCAAACATTTCTAATCATCCATTATAGTTTGTATAATCAACAGTTAGTTATTCAAACTCATCTAAATGTATTGATAAAATGCATCAGCTTTTGTAATTCACTTATTTTGATCATAACTGAGTTTTAAAATGTTTTTCTGTTTATCAAGACCTTATTTATTTTAATAGGTGTAATGTTTCTTGAATGTAATAATGTACATGTAACTTCTTCTGGATAATCATGGGGACGCTTTCCCCTTGGGAAATACTCAGAACAAACCTAAACAGCATCAACAGTTTGGGGGTATGCAGTCTCAGTTAATTCCCTGAGCTGTGGAATGAGCATACCTGCTAATAAAGTAGGTTCAAGCAGATTATTTCCGAGTCTGTCAAACTACATTGAGTTGCATCAAGGGTAAATGCACGCTGCATTTACTCTCTACTCCTGACAGTAGTTTGCAGCATGAATAATAAAAACCCAGAGACAGGTTTTGGGGTTCAACCTGAAGACCAGAAAAGCAAAACAACCAATCACTAGAGAAACCTTTTACCTCTACCATAACTTCAGACCCAAAGGGCAATCTTGCAATGCTCCCTGCCGGCCTCACCCTCCACATTCTACTGAGTTCTTGTCTCTTCCCTTTTATGTTCCTCTCTCTGCCCAGCCATACTGCTCCTGTCTGTAGCTTCCTAGTGCTGAGATTAAAGGTGTGTGATCCCAAGTTCTGAGATCACCTTTGTGTTAGCTCTGTTTCTTGTTTAGACACATTCAATCTTGTGGAGTACAGCATGGCCTTGAATTCACAGAAATCCATTTGCCTCTGACTCCCAAGTCCTGGGATTAAAGGTGTGTGCCGCCACTCCCTGGCTTGATTGACCCACTAGAATGGCTGCTTTGCCCTCTGATCTTCAGGCAAGCTTCATTTATTAAAACACAAATAATATGCCATTATATTAGTTAAGAGTACTGAGCTACCTAAGCTTATCCATGAATGAAGTGGCCTTGCCCTGAATTGGAAAAAAAGAGCAATGTAAAGTATATGGGAAGATTTTCACAGAGGATAGGAAAGGAAGAAATTATAAAAAAAAACAATTTAAAAATAAGAAAATAAAAAGAGACGCACAAACAAACATTGCTGGCATTACCGTCATCTTCCTGGCTGTGAAGACAACCTGAGGAGCAGCCCTCTGGTTGAGCCTTCCTCCTTTTGAATAACAGTGTTCCCATGAAATATGAGACAAAATTAACTATTTTCCCAGTATATTTGATCACAGAAATAGAAACATAGCTACAATACTAACCATGAAGTTTTAGCTTTCATTCTGAAGTAAAATGTCTTTCATTCTTAAAAACTCAGCTTGTGGTAGCAGATCCTTTTGTACTGTTTAAAACTGAATATTAAGTGAAATGACACATTCCTTTTTCTCTGAATAATATTGATATCCATTGTGAGATCTCATAGGAAAGAATGATCCTAGAATGGCAAAACTCAGGCTAAAACTTTGCCGTTGCTGGTGGCTATTTTCAGTGTCCTATTCGGATGACTGGTGAGCAGCCTGCTATCATAGGTTTGGGGTAAAATATTCACCTCATCCCTTCCTCTTAACCTGCCATTGAAGTATGCATATAATTTCTGTGACTCCTAGTGCTTCTCTCAATGAACTCTTTGACTTTTGTGTCTGCTAGTCAAAATGCTCTTGAAAGATTTGTTCCCCTACTCTTCTCAGAATGAATTAACTTTTAAGACATGTCTGTATTTAAACAATATACTTGATGATTGAAACAAATTAAGCAGGGCACAGCTGTAATGTTTAGACAAAGAAAAACCATCATGTTAAGTTATTCTTGGCATGTAGTGAGTGTCAAATTGCAGGTGCTCTGATTGAAAAAATAGCAACTAAACCCTGCAATATTTTTAGTGATGAGACTCTATGGGCGGCTGTATTATTCCTTTTTCTGTCTGGAATGTATGAGGGAGAAACAAGGATGAATATCTCTACAGCTTGTATACTGAATCACCAGATCCACAGCCAGCCATGCTACTTTTTCCCCACATTTTCTATAAGTGCTCTCCCCCGACAATTGCATTTTGCAGCTGTTTAATTGAAACCTTAAAAGGAAAAAGGGCTGCAGGTAGCATTTAAGTGTTCTATAAGGGAATAAGAAATAGAGATCAGGCCCTTGAGAGTAGTCTGTGGTGACACATGACCACAATTATTGCCTGCTAGTGACCACTGAGAATCCACTAACCAAAGGGTTGACTGTAAAAAGATTTGGTGCCCTTTTCCTGAGAGAGCGTCAGCTAGTCTCCTAAATTCACGGACGGTACACACAGAGAGACAAGCATTCACATTGAATGTGTAACCATTTCTGAGAAAGAAGGGTTAATTAATAACAGAGATGGAACAGTTACCCAAGAAATCCAAGAAAAAAAAATCCTCTACTACAGACAGACCTGAAAGGAGACCATGAAAGGACCTGCATGGGCAATGCATTCCCTCATGCAGCCAAAGATTTTGTTAAGTGATAATAGTTTAAATATTCCACCTACTTCTAAGAAATATCCATAAAAAATGTGCACAGATATCTTGAGACACAAAATACGTACCTTCTCTTCAGGACAATGTTGGTGAGTTTAAGATGAAAACAAAATGCTTGTATAACTTACTCAGGATTTTGGGCTACTACCTGTAATCCCAGCACTCATGAAGATGAGTGCTGCTTGGGCTAGCTAGTAAATTATAGGCTAGCAATGCCTATGGTAGAACTTTCTTAAAAACTTACAACTTAATGTGGGAGACAGTTGAGTAGTTTGGTCTATCAGAGGGGCCCCTGAAAGTGGAATCAGCATCTATCCCTAGTTCATGAGCTAACTTGTAGGATCCCGTTCACTATGGTGGAATGGCATATTCAGTCTTAAAGCGGGGGGGGGGCATTGTTCTGCCCCAAATTAAAGGGCCAGACTTTGTTAACTTCCCCTGGAAGACCTTACTCTTTGGGAGGAGTCGTAGGGGGTGTGGGCTGCAGGTAAAGGGGCAGGAGGAAGGTTGGGACAGAGAACTGTAGTTGAAATATAAAATGTAATTAAAAAAATTAAAAGATTACAAGTCAAAAATATTACAAGTCAAAAAACACCTCACTTTTTGGTCTCATCTGGTTTTATAATAATTATTCTCCTTTTCTTTGATCCAAAGAGTATTTTTGTTTATTATCATGTTATTTTCCTTGCCAAATTTCTGTTAAATGATGTAAACAACATAATTTGAAGTTTTGATCACAGTGGATGGTTTTATATGTAGTTTTCTTGGATGCAAAATATGAAATATTTGAAGCTGAAAATTTATTGACATACTAACTTTGAATGTCTCTCCTGGACTTTATATTCAGGCAATTGTTTGGCTGTAAATATTTTATTCCTAATTGCCTTTATCAACATATTTCTATAACACAGCTAATATCACCCACCCTTTTGATATCATTAGAAAATCATCGTCAGTATGCATATTTGTATATTCACTAATTTGAAATTATATATATGTACACAGATTTCACAGAAAATTTAATTACCCAATTAGATATTATTGTCTAATAAAAGCAAAGAGATTGAGGAAAATTATAGGGACACATTTACATAGTGTTCTGTTATAAATGTGTGAAAAAATGCTTTTGAATATCATGCTAATATTGTAGTAGAATTGTAGAAGTTAAATTCTTCAAAGTTACTTTATGTGTTCTCTTTCTTAAAATTTCACACATGGATAAAAGAATAGAAGTGATGACCTGAGCAATACTAAGTAACTTCTTGGCAAAAACTCTAACAGCATTAATATTCCCCAAAAAATGTTTTAAAAATCAACACGTACATAGAATGCCAAAGTAATTCAATAAGGCTATTTAATGTCATTGCACACTTAGCTGTTGGCCATGCGATTAGCAACTACATTTTGTGGGTCTATACTTAAATAATGTGTACAGCTAAATCCCTTGAACTCTCTGGTTTATACACTGCAAATATATCCTGTGGAAAGAGTTTGGTGGGAAAAATGTGCCTTCATTTCCACTTTTTCACGAAGATAAGGAAAATAGAAATTTAGGCTAGATCATGTTTTTGAAACTGAAGGAAGATCATATAAAGCTCAACATCACCAATTGTGTCACTGAGTTGAACTCAGAGCCAGTTCAAAGTGATAGAACTCATGCCCACTTCTGTAAATCTAGACAACTATCATTAGCTAGTGAGGCCATGTACCTCAAAGAAGGACCTGTCTCTTCACTTTCCTGAGTCAGTGTAATTTCTAGCCACATTCTGATGGTCGTTCCTTATACTCACAGATAAATGAATCCAGTCCTCAACCCTCATCAATGAAGCTTTATAAAAACAGTAGACAGAGACCATCATAGTAACCCATAATCAATCAAAATGCAGAAAACAATTCATAATGAGTTGCCAGCCCTAAATGATACATCTAAAGCAAAATATCTACAACTACAGTTCAGGCGACAATGAAGTGGAGCAGAAAGATTACCAGAGGATCAGAATGTCTGCTATGAGAAGCTGTCTTCTAACTCTAATAGGGAAGGTTTATCCACAAAATCTAAACAATGAAGATAAAATACTACTACTAGTAAAACTGCATCACCACCACCACCACCACCACCACCACCACCACCACCACCACCACCACCAC
>LOEQ01004361.1:53791-88292 GCA_001685075.1 Bramus lutescens | reverse complement strand
TAGATAGATAGATAGATAGATAGATAGATAGATAGATGATAGATAGAGAGGTAGGTAGATAGATGATAGATAGAGACAGACAGACAGATAGATAGATAGATATGATGTGGAATGCCCTTCTTTATGCTATGAATATGATTTATTTCCATTAGTTAATAAAGAAGCTAATGTGGCCAATAGCCAAGCTGAATAAAGTCAAGCAGGAAATCTAAATAAAGACACAGGGAAAAAGAAATTAGAGTCTAGAAGACACCAACAGTCACCAGAGAAGCAAGATGTGAGGTAATAAGCCACAAGGTTCATGGTAAAATATAAGCTAATAGAAAGGGGTTAATTTAAGTTGTAAAAGCTAGTAATAAGCCAGAGCTAGTAGGCCGAACAGTGTTTAATTTATATTAAGCCTCAGAGTTGTTATTCAGGAAATGATGGACAGGAGATAAACCTCCAATACCTCCAGAAACAGTAGGAATGCTAAAGGCAGATTGCCAGCACTATCCCTCCATTCCCACCAAAATAATCTGACCAGGGGTGACAGTTTTTGTGAAACTAATGTAAAATTAACTATGAATTTCAAGACACATAAATGGAAGTAAGATTATGAACTATTTCAAAATCTGTTTCCAGCATTTTGGTATAGACTAAATTAAATAATTAGAAATATAAAATTGAATTTCATAAAAAATTTTAGAGAGTATTTTTGTAAAATAATCTAAATCTCCAATTCAGTAACTCTACATATTTATTAAAGTAATTAAGAAAATATCCAACTTAAAAATAACATTCAAAATCACTGAAGGTATAGAAGTTAAAACATGAGTTGTTTTCTCTCTTTTTCTTTCTGTATCTCTGTCTCTCTGCTATCCAGAATATTGCCTAATTCCCAATGATTTTGCAATTTAACTTTTGTAAAACAATATTTTCCATTTTACATACCAATTCCAGTTCCTCCCTCTCCTCTCCCTGTCCCCTCCCAACATTCCAACCACCCCCACTCCCATCCATTCCTCCTCAGGGGAACGAAGTCTAGCGTGTCACTTTGAGGCGGTACCAAAGCCCTCCTCAGTATATCTAGTCTGAGCAAGGTCTCCCTCCAAAAAGAATGTGCTCCCAAAAGCCAGTTCAGCAATAGGGATAAGTCCCACTGCCAGTGGCCCCACAAATGACCCAGTCACACGACTTCCAGCCACATTCAGAAGGCCTAGTTTTGTCCTATGCAGGTTCTCTTACTTTCAGTCTGGAGTGAGTGAGCTCACACCAGCTCGGGTCATCTGTTTCTGTGGGTATCTCCATCATGGTTTTGACCCCTTTGCTCATTTATGGATCCTCCCTCTCTTCTACTGGACTCTGGAACCTCACCCCAGTGCTTAGCTGTCAATCTCTGCATTTGCTTCCATCAGTTACTGGATGAAAGTTGTATGATGACAAATAAAGTAGTCATCAATCTGATTACAGTGGGAAGGCCAGTTCAGGTACCCTCTCCACTATTGCTTAGGGTCTTAGATGGTGTCATCCTTGTTGATTCCTGAGAATTTCTTGAGTGCCTGGCTTCTTGCTATCCCATAATGGCTCCCTCCATCAAGATATCTCTTTCCTAGCTCTACTCCTCTGTCCTTCCCCATCTAGGCAATCCCATCCCCTCTTGTTCCCTTTCCCACTTACCTTTTCCCCTCATTCTCCTCTTCAGTACTGCCTTCCCCTCCCAGATTTTCTCAGGAGTTCTTATCTACTTCCACTTCCGGCGGGGGGGGGAGCATGTATGTCTCTCTAAGAGTTCTCCTTTTTACTTAGCTTCTCTAGGGTCATAGACTATAGGCTGATTATCCTTTGCTTTATGTCTAATGTGCACTTATGAGTGAGTACATACTGTGATTGTCTTTCTGGGTCTGGGTTACCTCATTAAGGAGTGTTTTTTCAGTACTATACATTTGTCTGCAAATTTCAAGAAGTCATTGATTTTTTAATGTATTTTATTGTGTAAATGTGGCATATTTTCTTTATTCATTCTTCAGTTGAAAGGCATCTAGGTTGCTTCCATGTTCTGTCTATTATGAATAATGCTGTTATGAACATAGTTGAACAAATGTCCTTGTAGTATGAGTGTTCCTACTTTGAGTATATGCCCAAAGGTGGTATTGCTGTATCTTGAGGTAGATTGATTCCCAATTTTCTGAGAAACCACCATTATACTCATTTCTGAAGTGGTTGTACAAGTTTATCAACTAATAGTGAAAGTGTGTTACCCTTAATCCACATATTCTCCATCATAAGCTATTATTGGTAATTTTGAATTTAATCATTTTTAGTGGTATAATATGGTATCTCAGAGTCATTTTTATTTGTATTCCCTGATGGCTAGGGATATTGAACATTTCTGTAAGTGTCTTTTGGCTATTTGAGATTCTTCTGTTGAGAATTCTCTGTTTAGATCAGTACCCTATTTTTAATTGGATTATTTTGTATTTTGATATCTAATTTCTCAGGTTCTTTATATATTTTGGAGATCAATCTTCTGTACAATGTGTGGTTGGTAAATACCTTTTCCTAGTCAGTTGACTGCTGTTTTGTCTTACTGACTGTGTTTTTTGCCACTGAGATACTTCTCAGTTTCAGGCAGTCCCATTTATTTATTATTTCTCTCAGTGTCTGTGCTAATGGTGTTATATTTAGGAAGTGGTCTCCTGTGCCAATGTGTTCAAGGGTACTTCCCACATTCTCTTTGATCCATTTGGACTTGAGTTTTGAGCATGGTGTAATATATGGATCTATTTTCATTCTTCTACATGTTGATATCCATTTATGCCAGCACCATTTGCTTTCTTTTTTCCATTGTATAATTTAAAAATTTTATAAATTTAGCTTCTTTGTCATAAATCATCTGTTCATAGGTGTGTGGATTAATTTCAGATTCTTCAGTTAATTTCCATTGTCCACTGTTTTTTATCATTACCATTTCATCAATACCAAGATTTTTTTACTATAGATTTGCTATATCTCTATAATAGAGTTTGAGGTAAGAGATGGTAATGCTCCCAGAATTTCCTGTATTGTGCAACATTGTTTTAGCTATCCTAGGTTTTTTTTTGTCCATATGTACTGGAGTATTGTTCTTTCAAGGTCTGTGAAGGATTGTGTTAGAATTTTAATGAGGACTTCATATTATATGCATTGGCGTGAGACATGTGTGTCTTTGTTGAGGGAGTCAACACTACTGGAACTTGAGTTATGGACAGTTGGGACCTGCCATGTGGATACTGGGAATTGAACCCAGGTCCTCTGGAAACACAACAAATGCTCTTAACTACTGAGCCATCTCTTTAGCCCCCCTCTGATTTCCATTTTTACTTTTAGTGTTAAAAGCACACGAGTAATTTTTCTGTTCAGTTATTTATCTTTTTCTAGATTAGAATGTGTTCTATGAAGTGTGTATGTTCGGTTCTTTGCATTAACATTTCTATAGTGTTATATTTTAGTACATCTTTCTGTCATTATATTAAATATCTTGTTTTACATTAATTTTTTACAAGTGCCAGGTGTATAATTTAAATGTCTAAAAATATGAAAGTAGTTTTTTCTTGGTTATTCAATAACAACAGAGTTTGGTGTCCTGTTTGTTAAAGCACATTCACTCCTTTATTATGACACAGTTTCAGTGGTTATTTTAGAGTATTATCATTAAAACGTGATGTTCCTAAAAGAAGTTAGTCATGGACCTTGAGGCTATTATCATCATTCTGGCTTGACCCTATGGAACTCGATCCTATAACATTTAAATCAGTGGTTCTCAACCTTCCTAATGCTGAGACCCTTTAATACATTTTCTCCTGTTGTGTGACCCCCAAACCATTATATTATTTCCATTGAATTTTTTCACAACTGTATTTTTTCTAGTGTTATGAATCATATTGTAAATATCTGTGTTGTTTTCCAATGATAATCATAAGGGAAGTTTTGCCATCACAAGGGCAGTTCTGGAGCATTATTTAGGAGTGATGCACTATATATCTGAAGTTACTTGGAACTGTGCACTTGGACCTTATTGACCAAACTGCAGGTGGATTGATACTGTTTCCTACCAGATAATCATAAACTTGGTTCCAGCGCCAACCAAACTATTTAATTATGATCAAACTGGAAGCCTATATATTGATTAGAGCATTAGACAAGCAAAATGAAAAGTGTTTTCGCAAACTGATTTTATACATGATTTTGTAAAACAATGTAAGTGTTTAAACCCATAACATCGGGGTGTGAAATGTCAGATCTGTTACTTGAGGATATATTTTCAGAAAGGATACAAAGAACTAAAACTAATATAGATTGTTTTTTTTTTTCCCAAGGAACTTGAAAGCTTTACTTCTTGATATGACTGCTGGACNCTACTGGAACTTGAGTTATGGACAGTTGGGACCTGCCATGTGGATACTGGGAATTGAACCCAGGTCCTCTGGAAACACAACAAATGCTCTTAACTACTGAGCCATCTCTTTAGCCCCCCTCTGATTTCCATTTTTACTTTTAGTGTTAAAAGCACACGAGTAATTTTTCTGTTCAGTTATTTATCTTTTTCTAGATTAGAATGTGTTCTATGAAGTGTGTATGTTCGGTTCTTTGCATTAACATTTCTATAGTGTTATATTTTAGTACATCTTTCTGTCATTATATTAAATATCTTGTTTTACATTAATTTTTTACAAGTGCCAGGTGTATAATTTAAATGTCTAAAAATATGAAAGTAGTTTTTTCTTGGTTATTCAATAACAACAGAGTTTGGTGTCCTGTTTGTTAAAGCACATTCACTCCTTTATTATGACACAGTTTCAGTGGTTATTTTAGAGTATTATCATTAAAACGTGATGTTCCTAAAAGAAGTTAGTCATGGACCTTGAGGCTATTATCATCATTCTGGCTTGACCCTATGGAACTCGATCCTATAACATTTAAATCAGTGGTTCTCAACCTTCCTAATGCTGAGACCCTTTAATACATTTTCTCCTGTTGTGTGACCCCCAAACCATTATATTATTTCCATTGAATTTTTTCACAACTGTATTTTTTCTAGTGTTATGAATCATATTGTAAATATCTGTGTTGTTTTCCAATGATAATCATAAGGGAAGTTTTGCCATCACAAGGGCAGTTCTGGAGCATTATTTAGGAGTGATGCACTATATATCTGAAGTTACTTGGAACTGTGCACTTGGACCTTATTGACCAAACTGCAGGTGGATTGATACTGTTTCCTACCAGATAATCATAAACTTGGTTCCAGCGCCAACCAAACTATTTAATTATGATCAAACTGGAAGCCTATATATTGATTAGAGCATTAGACAAGCAAAATGAAAAGTGTTTTCGCAAACTGATTTTATACATGATTTTGTAAAACAATGTAAGTGTTTAAACCCATAACATCGGGGTGTGAAATGTCAGATCTGTTACTTGAGGATATATTTTCAGAAAGGATACAAAGAACTAAAACTAATATAGATTGTTTTTTTTTTTCCCAAGGAACTTGAAAGCTTTACTTCTTGATATGACTGCTGGACAGAATGGATGCCACTCAACTGACACTGGGATATTTTCTCATACTATAATCATTTAGGACTAGAGATGATATATATTTGAAGGTTTAATGTAAAAATATGACAAAATGAAAACCACTCTATAGTTTTGTTATTATTTTCAATTTGGTTTCCACAGCCTCAGATCATTATCAAAAACCAATCTAACTAATTAAAAATATCTAATAATACACATGGCTTACCTTATTGTATAATTTTGTTTTCAGAAATAAAGATACTTGAGAAAGAATTTGCTCCCAGAATCTAATTTAATCTATTATTTAATAATTTGAAATATTTTATTTCATACACTAATGAATACAATTTAGAAAATTAGTTTTATAATAAATGCATAGCTTATGATAATATATTAGAAATTATTCAGTTATTATTTGGAGGAATATGTTGATACTGAAATGCAGAGAACATTCTTAATGTAAGCATTTTATTCAAGAATAAGTTTATATAGGTTACAATTAGTTTTGATACGTTAAGGAAGACCATCCCATTCTGTTCTTTTTTTAATTTTACTATTTGTTTTATTTTAATATTTGTTTTTTAAACAAACATTTTTCTTAAGTGAGGAAGTTTTGTTTCTTCAAAGTTTATTTATTTTATTATTTTATTGTATGTATGAGAGTTTTGACTTCAAGAATTTATATCTACCTCATACATTTCTCCTGCCTTTGGAAGTTAGAAAATGGTATGAAATATCCTGGGATTTGGAGCTAAAAAATAGTTGTGAATTGCCATGTAGGTGCTAGGAATTGAACCTAATCCCCTTGTCGAAAAAATAAGTGCTCACTACCACCAAAGCAACCAGTATGAGTGTTTGAGAAGTAAGAAATCAAAATAGACTGGCTAGAGCCTCAAAGATTTAGAGAAAAAAGATTCAAATGTAGTTTACAGTGAAATAGAAAAATGTATTTAGGGAAATGAGAAAGTGTGTATTTTGAATAGTTGAAATAAAGAAATGTTCTTAAATTATAGGAATGGATTTTCAACACCAAAGGACATATTATTCTTGTAATTATGTTCATTATATTTTATAGCATCAATGCATAGAATCCCATATTATTATCATAATTATAAACCAGACTTTAAGCATACAAATTTTAAAATCATTTCTGAAATAATTATATGTTATAATAAAGAATGACAGCTATGGACTCTTAAAAAATAACATTGCTCAAAACTTTATTTTCTCTGTATTTATGATAGCAATGTTTTTCTAGATTTTAAGTAGATATTTTTAAACTTGATGACATATGTCATCTACTATGAATGAAAATAATAAAGATGTGTATATATCTGACATATATAAACTCTCAGTCTAGATTGAAAGACTGTGACCTATTATGGACTGACTATTCTTCTAACTTCATTAGCTTGATCTCTCCTCTGCAGTGTGGTTTTGCGTGGAGATGAATACTGTGTAATTAATTAAGTTTCAGTGAAAACCTAAGTTTAGCAATGATGGATTCATGGATTTTTTTAAGAGGATGCATAAAATTGTTTTGGCCAGTTCCCTCATCCTACACCCACCACATATTCATCCTGGACAGACATAAGGATGGTATAGACAGAAAACATCCACCTAAAAGTCAAAATGAGATGCCTCATGTAAACCTAATTGGATGGAAGCTTGATCATATTCCTCTTGTCCCTAGAACTGTGAGAAAGTGTCTTTTGTTGATTTTATTGATATCATACAATGGGAGGCATTTCTAGCAGATTAATGGAACATGCAAAGATACAAAACCCAACTCAACTCATTTTGTCAAATGTTTATTGTAGGTCCACACTATTGTACCTTTGTTAGGATACTTAGATGAAAATGTGGACAGAAAAAACCCAAACTATTTTAGGAATAGACAGTTATAGGATAGAAAAGGCTAATGAAAATTATCTTTGTATGCATTGGTTTTGTAGGAAATATTTACCTTCTTTTTTTTTCTTTTGGTTCTTCAAGACAGGGTTTCTCTGTAGCTTTGCAGCCTGTCCTGGAACTCGCTCTTATAGACTAGGTTGGCCTTGAATTCACTCACAGAGATTCCCCCTGCCTCTGCCTCCCAAGTGCTGGGACTAAAGGCATGCACCACCACAGCCTGGCACCTTATTTTTTCTTAAATTCCCTATAGATTTATGAATTTACACAGTCTATATTATTGTTATAAAAATCCATAAAAGGTAGAAAATACATAAAGGATGATCTGACTACAGTGAGATATAGAAGACTCATGAAAACTAGCTGCAAGAAAGATACAAAAGTTATATCATCTCTGGTTACATGACAGGATAAAGGATAATAGATAGACGGTGGATAGATGAATATATGGGTAAATAGATGACATATTAGACTAGGTAGATAGATGTATAGAGAGATAGACAGAGAGAGATACATAGATGTGTATATATATATATATATTACCTATCTGTAGATAGGTAATAGATGTTTGATAGAGAAAAAGGAATGATAGGTGATAGATAGCATCATTAAATCCAATTTTAAGTTCTGTTTTTGTTCCTGTTTTGTGATTTTAAAAATGTAATATTAATGTTAATATAAGCATGGGATGAAATCATTTTTTCATGGTCATATATGTATTGGAAGCATGTATGTGCTCACTTGTGTGGGAGTAAATGCATAATGATGCATGTATGTGTTCATGTATGAGAGTGTGTGTGTATTGTGTGTGTATGTGTGTGTTGTGTGCGTATTGTGTGTGTATGTGTGTTGTGTGTGTATGTGTGTTGTGTGTGTATGTGTGTTGTGTGTGTATTGTGTGTATGTGTGTTGTGTGTGTTGTGTGTGTATGTGTGTGTATGTGCGTTGTGTGTGTGTTGCGTGTGTCTGTGTGTGCGTGTGGAAACCTATAACTGACACTAGGAATCTTTCTCAGTTGTTATTATTAATCACAGCAGAGTCTCTCAACTGAAGCTAAGGCTTGCTGCTACTGCTAGTCTATCTAACCAGCCTGCATGGGAATCGCTGTCTCCACCTTTTGAGCCCTGCTATTACAGAAGGCCTGCAATACCTGTCTGATATTTACACGAGTCTGAGGAATCCAATATCCATTCCTCTGGCTTGCACAGTAAACATGTTTTCTGCTAAGCCATGGATCCAGCCCCTGAAATTCATAAAAGTACTTACATTCAAGTATCCGGATACATCACTATAAATCTGGGAAAAAGTCTCTAAATTAAAAAAAAAGTTACTTTGCAAAATATTTATTTTTGTTGAAAAATTAATCCTCTCATTAAAATATAATTTCTTGATCAAATTGGAACACTTTTGATTTTTATAATGTCTTCTGAAACCATGATCTTTTCAGAATTCCCCTCATTTATATAGTTTCTTTAGTTCTGAGTTGTATTTCACATTTTATAATTACATTTTAATGACCATTATTATTATTTCAGGAAATTGTATTTATACTCTTTCAGATCTTTTAATAATTTGTTAATTTTCTCTCTTCTTCATTCTTTCCTCATATGATATAGTATAATTGCCAACTCTTGTGAATCAAAACTTCTACTTTAAAATTAACAGTGTTCTGTTTTTATCTGGAAGCTAAAATTGATTGATTAAAGTTAGGCATTCAGTAAAATATTACTTACACCTAGCATGATAATATCATTTATTTCTTTTATTTTAGTTTTTTAAAGAAAGAAACTTTCTTTTTTCATTTTACTTATCAATCCCAATTTCTACTCTCTCTGCTCCTCCCATTTCCTCAAAATACTGACCCCCCATCCTCAACCTCTCCTCAGAGAGGGTAAGGCACATTGCTTTGGGGAATGTCCAAGGCCTACTGAATGGGAAAAGAGCTTTATCAACCCAACATCAGACAGAGGACTGATCTCCAAAATAACATCAAAATTCCAAATAATCCAATTAAAAATTGGGGAACAAAACTAAACAGAAAATTCTCAACAGAAGAATGTCAAATGACTGAAAGACAGTTAAGAAAATGTTCAACTTCCTTAGCCATCAGGGAATTGCAAATCGAAACAACTCTGAGATATCATCTTATAACAGCATGATGGCTAAGATCCGAAACACCAATGATAGCTTATGCTAGAAAGGATAGGGAGCAAAGGGAATATATCCCCATTGCTGGTGGAAATGCAAACTTGTATATCCACTTTGGAAATCAGTATGGTGGTTTCTTAGAAAATTAGGAATCAACCTACTTCAGGACCCAGCAATACCACTCTTAGGCATATACCCAAAAGATGCTTAATCATACTACAAGGACATTTGTTCAATTATGTTCATAGCAGCATTATTTGCAATAGGCAGAACCTGGAAACAACCTAGATGCCCCTCAATCGAAGAATGCATAAAGAAAATGTGGCACATTTATACCCTGAAGTACTACTCGGCGGAAAAAAAATGACATTTTGAAATTTTCATTCAAATAGATAGAACTAGAAAAAAATATCTGAGTGAGCTAACCTAGACCTAGAAAGATGAACATGGTATGTACTCACTAATAAGTGGATATTAGCTGTAAAACAAAGAATATTGGACCTAAACATAGTTCATGATCCTAGGGAAGCTAGGTAACAAGGTGAACCCTAAGAAAAACATACATAGATCTACCTGGAAAGTCGGAATAGACTAGATCACCTGACAAATTTGGAAGCAAGGGGGTCGGGGGAGAAGGGATGGCGGAAAGAGAAGTGGAGGGGAGATGGAGAGGGGTAAGAGAACTACAGGGATTGGGATAGTCAAAATGGAGGAAGGACAAGGATGAGAGCAAAGAAAGAGATATCCTGATTCAGGGAACAATTATGGCGCTAGAGAAATTCCCAGGAATCCATAAGTATGACCCCAGCTAAGACCCTAAGCAATAGTGGAGAGGGTGCCGCAAACTGGCCTTGCTCTGTAGCCAGGCTGATGAATATCTTAAATATCACCATAGAACCTTCATCCAGCAACTGGTGGAAACAGAGGCAGAGATCTGCTGCAGAGCAGTGGACTGAACTCACAAAATCCAGGTGAAGAGTGGGAGGAGTGAGAATATGAGCAAAGAGGTCAGGACTATGATGGATTCACCCACTGAAACAGTTTATCTGAGCTAATGGGAGCTCACCAACTCCAGCTGGACAGGGAAAGAACCATCATAGGTCCAAACTAGTTCCTCTGAATATGGGTGACAGGTGAATGGCTGGGCAGCCTGCAGGGCTACTGACAGTGGCACCAAGATTTATCCCTATTGCTAATATGATAATGTAAAATGTAGATGAGACTTGTAATAAACAATCGTCCAGTTGATGGGTGCTAACAAAGAGATAGATAACTTTCATGGCTCCCCAACCCTTTCTCGACCTCACTGACATCCCGAGTCTTTCAAGGCTTTCCTTCACGCCCACATTGCTCTTTAGTGAAAATAATAAAAAGATTCCACACTATCCAGCAGTTATCCTTTGGCTTGCTGATTTTATAGCATTTTGCATCCACAAGTAAATTTCCTTACTCAACTCTGCTCTACCTTAAAGGACTCAGGGTTCACATCATTCGTCAGGTGTTTCGATGGGAGGAATTCACATTGCTCTAAAACAGCTTAACTTGCTTTGTAGATTGCCTTCTGTAGACCATGCATCCACTCTGTACAACCTGTTAAATGAGCAATGTCCATGCCTTTCTTCTTATTCTTCTGTTGCATTGATTTAATTTTTCTTTGTTGGTTTCATTCTACATTAGTTTTTAAATCTAGATTTATTCTGACCCATCTCACTCAAGTGAAGTACAGCTTAGATAAATTTTAAGTGAGTTGTTTTCAATGTTATTCCGTTCAAATTCTTTGAATGCCCCAAAACATGTTTTCTGATTAAGACCATGGTGAGCTATTGTCTATTTCTAACAGATTTGTATTAGCCCAATTAATTATAGCATCAGAATAACTTACTACCCTCCACATGCTATTTCTAAAATTTATTATTTCATAAAAAGATATAATTTATCTCTCTTCCTGGCATGTACTCATGAGGTGAAAACTGAATATGGTTATTTGACAGCTTTTCAAGTGATAGCTATTCAGGAATATTTCCTAATATGAGTCTTCTGTTGTCTTTCCACCTTTACTGATGGCAGCATCTAATCTCTAAGATGGAGGTAATCTTGAAAACTCGAGTAAGCATTATGTTTGGGAAAAATCAGAAAATATCGCTGAAAGAATGTCTTCAAATGTTAACAAAATTTCAATCTGCATCTTTGTGCAAATTTGCATGAAAGAAATGCAAACACTGGGTAATATGATTATATTATAAAATAAAGTTCTGATTTCTAGGCTAAATATAACAATTTTGAGGTGGATAGACTTTAAAATATAAAGATACATAAAACGAGATATATGACACTCAAAATTACTACTATAAAACTATTTTCCATGTTTTCAGCTCCATTTATTTATTTAATAGAATGGATTTCCATTCCTTTATATATTATGAATATGTTCAAAAAATTAATATATTTTATCTGAAAATTTCACACTTGACAAGACATTTATTTTTAATTATCTTACTAATGAAACTAAAACTAAGTAAGAGTGTATATATTTGAAAGCAACATATAAAATTCAAATCAGTACATTGGCAAATATGTACTTAATGTCTGACCTTCCTGGACATAGATAATTAAAACTTTGTAGAATGTTGATGAATGAATTCTTCCTACAGTTGCACCACTGATCAATGAACTGCATCCTAAACAATATCATTAGCTTGAAACAAAGTAATGAAGGGAGAAAGCAGTGATTCGTGTATGAGTCTGTGGGAGGGGAGATAAATAGGAAACTCATTCTGTTTTGAACACATAGTTTTTGTATTTCTTCACATGCCCAGAATGATATATCACTGGTAAAAATGGATATACAATCCTAGGAGACAGAAAGATATGCATTTGAAGTATTCTGCTTTAATATGTAGCTAGTGAATGATATTTTAAATGAGTTTGAGAACAAATAAAATTATTGAGCATTGACAAATTCAGAATGAAACCGGGAAAATACAAAAGCATCTAATAACAAAGTCAAGGAACTGTGGCCTTAGAATGAATTGTTATCCTTTTTAGTATCTGGAAAATAATGCATTGTGTCTTTCACCACTGTAAGTTGTGGTTTATTGTGTTTTAATTTCCAGGTGAATTTGAACTATTTATATAATTTCACAAAACTATCTTATTTTTGTATTCTTTCAAAAATTCAAAAGAATTCTCTTAGAGTAAAAAAATCTATAGGTAGCAATATTACCAAAAAGAGGAAGGAAATACTAGATTTCATTCCTAAAAATAAAACATAAACAGCCTTACACTAATGTAGCCATGTTAGACCTTTAGAGATGGAGCATGTGATCAAACCGGACTCTCTGAATGTGAATGACAATGAGGGCTGACTGAGAANAGGGGGAAGGAAATGGGAGGAGAGGAGGAGGTGGAAATTTTTAATAAAAAAAAATAAAAAAAGAATCTGCAGAAACAATCAGATTGAGATAACATAGATCCAGAAAGACCATGATCATGTGCTTTAATACACTCATACAGGTTAGATTTGAACCTTTAGATGTGTGTGTATATGTATGCGTGACATGCATGTGTATGTGAGAGAGAGGGAGTGCATGCGTCTGTGTGTGTGTGTGTGTGTGTGTGTGTGTGTATGTGTTATGGTGTTTCACTCAGAACAACCTTAGAGGTCAGGAAATTACTAAGGCACCATGAAGAGAGGCTTTCAAAGCAGGCAAGATGAAACAACTGGTTTGTATAAAGAGCTAAAACATGGAAAAGGCAGTGGTAAAATGGAGTTGGTGGGAGTTTAAAGCAAAACAGAATACAAGGAGGATTAAAATACCATTACAAAAAGTCATACATATGGAAGGCTACTACTAAAGAAGGTACACATTCGAGATTATAATATAATTACAACAAACCTCCCCTCTCTTCCTTCACCAGCCCCATCACATAACCCCTCCTCGGTCTTTTAAATTCCTGCCCTGTGTTTTCCAACTAAACATGAGTTGAACAGTGACAGTAAGTATGCTAACACAGACTGGGAACAGCCCAGGACACATCAACTCTACACAGAGGAATAAAAGCAAGTAAGTGATGCTGAGAGCCAGAGAAACAGCCATCCCCAGGGAAGAGCATGTCAATTAATTGACCTGGGGTTTCAAGGGATGCTGGGATTCAAATTTGGTTCTCAAAATGGCAGGGAAAGTACATTATTCAATGAACCATCCTCCATCCACAATTTTCACATTTATGATAGTCGTTTATGAATATGTATTCTATCTTTATAAAACTATAAAGATGAAGACGATTCCGTGATATGTTTATTTCCTTAAATTATAAATGTACACACGTACATATGTATATATACATACACGTATATATATATATATGTATATGTATATATGTATACATACACACACATATATATGAAGGCAAAGCATAGGAGGAAAAATTGGAACAAAGGAATAATAAGAAAATAAAAATTTCAATATTAAATTGAAACTCATTCTTTATGGTGGGATATGTTGTTAAACCTTGATGCAGTGGGAAGGGACTTGGTCCTGCCTCAAATTGATATACCAGGTTTAGTTGACTCCTCATGGAAGGCCTTACCTTCTCTTAGGAGTGGATGAATTGGGCAGGGGGAAGTGAGGGAAATTGTAGAGGGGAGGGAGAATTATTGTTGGTATGTAAAATGAATAAAAGAATTTAAAATAAAATAAAAGTGATATATTTTGTCTTAAAATATTAGAATTAATACTTGTTCCACCTTAAATTAAAAAAGGACTCATTTGCCATTCATCAAGCCAAAGGAAAATATTCAGAAATGTATTGGTTAACAAAGAAAGACATTAACTATTATTAAATAATGACATAAAATCAAACTATGGAGTTAAATAATCCAATTGTTAAGTATAATTATTTATTCTTTTTGTATTTTCTTATTATAACATTATGTGTTTGTTTGTTTTTTTAATTGAGAATGTAGTTACCTATTTCTCCTTATAGAGGAAGAACACTAAAGGTTTTATCTGGAAAATAACTCTGAAAAATATTACCTGCAATATTAAGAAATAATCTGCAATGTTTGAATCTCTCCTTATTTATCTTCACTCTAAAGGCAGAAAGCATATTTCAATGTCCAAATAAAACAGTTAGCATGTTCTACCATTTCTATCAAGTGTGTGTTTGTTTATTTGTTTTTACATTTTGTGGTACTAGATTGATACTTTTCATTGAAGACCTTCTTATATCACATTATATCCAGACTATGGTTTCCCCTCCTTCCATTCCTACAAGCTCCCCTCCCACCTACCCTCCCATCAAGTTCCACCACCCCTCCATTCCCCTTTAGATAATAGTAGGCCTCCAAGAGACAACAATCAAAGATACAAAAACAAGATACAATAAGACAAGAGCAAAAGCCCTCATACCCAGGATGGACAAGGCAACTCAAGAGGAGAAAAGGAGTCCCCAGAACAAGCAAAAGAGTCAGAGACAAATCTGCCTCACTGTTAGGATTCCCACAAAAAACAGCAATAACATGTTGCTCATAGCTATAACAAATATTCAGAGGACCTGGTTCAAATCCCTTGCTTGTCATTTCAGTCACTGTGAGCCATGTGAGCTTTGCTTACTTGATTCAGTGGGCCATGTTCCCCTGGGTTCCTCCATCCACTCTGATTCCTATAGTATTTTCTCTGAGTCTTCAGCGTGATTCCTGATTCTGACCAGATGGACAGAATGGAGACATCCAATTTAGAATCTCTTGCTCAAATTAAGCCAGATGTTAGTCAGCCACTCCCACAGATCTCTGCAATTATTGCTCCAGCACATCTTGCAGGCGAGACCTATGGTAGGTCCATGGTTTCATGGCTGGCTTATGTCCAGATTTCTCTTTCTATAGTCTGCAGAGTATCTTCCCTTTATAGTGGCCCCCCTTGTTGAGGACAGTTCATCAAAATTAGAGCGGTGGAGGTGGTATTTGCATGGGGCCTAGACCCCTATGTTCTAGACGGATATTTCATACATATATGCATATATTATAATACTTAACTGATTAAAGTTGAATTTGATTTAAATTTGTAGCATATTTTTCATGTTTTGCTAAATTTTGTAATTGTACTCTTGAGTTGTAGCCCACATGATGTATTCATTGTAAAACAGTAAACCAAACTAGTACTTTTCGGTAATGAAGTCATAAAACCTACTCTATTACCAGTGTTCAAGTATACAATTGCATTGTTAATCTATTTTCACCATACTAAGAGGTACCTCTCTAGAAAGTATTGATCTGTAGCCTAGAAATGCTTTAGCCTTTTACCAACATCTCTTTATCTCCACCCTTTGCCTTACTTAAACTCTTGACAACTACTGTCCTCTATATTCCTGAGAGTTTGGCTTATTTCAGAGTCCCTCTCTGTGTATGCATGGTATTCGTTTTCCTGGTTATAGATTATTTGATAATGTCTTCCAAATTCATCCATTTTATCAAGATGATTGTTACAGGCAGCAATGATGTGTTCACTGATGGTGGAAACTCAACTATGCAATGCCAGAAAACATATAGAGATATCTCCAAAATCAAAACTATCAGATTTAATTTTGAATTTTAATATAGTAAGTATAATAAGATATTATTGTCACTACCATCCAAGACATTTGTCCATTTCCATACATAACCAAGTAAAGGCTATATATTATTAAAGGAAAGGGGATTTTCTAATATTGTTCAGTAATTATGCAGACAGGTTAAAAGACAATTGGTGGTACATGGTGTACACACACACACACACACACACATATACATGTATACACACATATGTGTGTTTGTGTGTATGGATATATAAAATAAGCAAATCTAAAAGAAAATTTTAGAAAACTGATTGGTTCTGTCACTAAAATGACAATATTTTAATTATTGTTAGTTAGCCAACCATATAAATTATCTTATGATTTCTAAAAATGTTATGAAATAAAAGTTATATTCAGCATTCACTGATTATCTGATTTACAGATTAGTATATATATTTTTTCAATGCAGTTCAATTACACTCTTTTTAACTTTTATGCTTTATGTCACTAGTGAACAAGGTGGTAATTGGCAAAGGCAATTGTAAAAATGAACAGCTCTTCCTGAGGTTCTTTATTCTCATAATCTTGCTTTATTTTACCTGCAAGACAGAATTGTGAGTTTATCAGATTTGAGGAAAATATGATGGTTTCATGTATTTGAAGAGCAAGAAACTAAAACATGGAGTGGTAGATCTGAAAGGTCTTCAAAACCAATCCCGGCATTCAAGAAAATGAAAAGATGCAGCTGCCTGGTGTTTATGAATAAATCAGCAAAACAGCTGGTATTTAAAATTTTCCATTCAAAACAGTGTTTTAAATTTTCCATTCAAAAACAAAAATAATGATTTCACACCATGCCATTGACCATTTTGACAAATCCTTTAAAAGAAAATAAGCAAAGAGGTCAAGACCATGATGGGGACACCCACTGAAACAGTCTACCTGAGCTAATGGGGGTCACCAACACTAGCCAGACAGGGAAGGAACCAGCATAAAAATAAACTTGTCCCTCTGAAATGTGGTTGACAGTTGCATGGCTAGGACAGACTGCAGAGCCACTGACAGTGGCACTAGGATTTATCCGTATTGCTTGTACAGGCTTTTTGGGGACTTATTCCTTTTGGATGTATATCTTACTCAGCCTATAGTAGGGAGGGTCTTGGACCTTCCCCAGAGCAATGTGTCTTCCCCTCTCTGAGAACTGGATGGGGATGTGGTGGGAGGATAAGTGGAAGGAATGGGAGGGGAGAGAGTGGAAACTTGGATTGGTATGTATAAGAAAAAGAAGATAGTTGGTTTTATTTTTTAAGTAAAAAAATAGAATAAAAAAGGAAGAAGATCTCAGAAGACTGTGAAAAAAATACATAAAAAAGAAAGAAATGTGGGACATGAAGAATGTCAAGTGGGAAACATGAAAAATATTCACTGAAAAGGAAAGTCTTCTGAGAGATACAAGCCCGACTCACACTTTAATTATTCTTCTGCCTTTAGTCTATTTCCAAATTTCTTTAAATTTTGGTATTCCTATTGATAATTCATTTAACTGATGCTGTAAATTATATCTCATCTCTCATTGTTGATATGAGAGATGAGATTCACACATGATAAATAGCCATTATCACACTGTGTTTCACAGATGATTTAATGATACAGTTCTTGCAAACTGCTGAGAGCAGTAGTTATATTCATGCATTTTAGATGTGGAACTTCTTTTGAAATTTTTATGTTGCACAAATGTCACCTAGCAGAGATGTGGAACTTCAAAAGTCTAAAGAAATCCCATTAGCATTGGCTGATACTTTTGTGTAGATTGTTACTTTGCGTGCAACAAACTTTTTCTTAATAATTGTAAATAAATCATAATAACATACCTCCATATTTAAAATTCAGCTTGAACACCCTAACCTTGAATGAGACACATACTACTATGAATATTTAAAAATTATTAGTACTGATGGTGTTGTTGGAATTTGTTATTTCATGCACTTAAGTGTTTTGCATACATGTATAACTTTGTAACACATGCATGACTCATGCCTGCTGTGTCAAGGAGGGGATGGTGGATGAAAGACTAGAGTTACAAACAGTTGTGACTTCTGTGTAAGAACAAGTGCACTCAACCACTGGACTGTTACTCTGTCCCACTCAGGGAACATAAGGAAGAAGGTGTGGAAATTGTAATATCCAGAATACCAGGAAATTTGGTGTGAAACCATCTCTTATAAAAATTGCGGCATAACAATATGTGAATGATGGCAGTATCGGTAGACATGCTAACTTGGGAGGGAGAATCCTTCAGGATCATATGCATAGGGACCCACAGGCACTTAATGCCTGCTGAGAGAGGGAGAGTTTGCATCTTCTGGGAATGAGCCTACTGATTGTCAAATGTTAGTGACCAGCTCTGAAACCATTTACACACAAACAGCAAAGATGGATTAAGCAGACTGTTGAAATATTAGTGAATATATACAAGTAACATTGTTTATTTGAGAAGAGTTTATCAGTTTGAGATGGTTATAAAAGGATTCAGATGGAGGAGACTTAAGAAGAGCCGGTTTGAGGAAAGGGAGTACGAAAAGTGATTTAACTACATTTTAATTAAAAGAACCGTTTATATCTTTGTAGAATTAAAGAATGTTCAAGAAGTACTTGAATAATTATTAGAAGGTACAAAATAAATTTTCCTATAGTTCCTGTTACCTAAGCAAAGGATTTGAAGTTGAACTTAGGGCTAGTGAGAAAATTCAGTGCTTAAGAAGACTTTCTGCTCTTGCAGAAGACCAGAGTTCAGTGGCCAATGTTCAAACCAGGCAGGTCACTGCTGAAACTCACAAATGTCTGAAGGTCCAGCTGCAGGGGATGTAGTACCTTCTCCGGCTCCTTTAGGTAAGTCCTCACGTCTGGCATATACTCCCAGAAACATAAAGGGTCTCACTTGAAGGCTGAGCTGTAAGTCTGTGGTAGTTTTTACCTAGATAGACTCTAAGTTTTATCCCCAATACTACTGAAACAAGTAAAACAGAAAATAAATAAATAATACATCCAGTTACTATTTCATTCTTACTCTGTTATGTTTTCATAACACAGAGAATATTGTAGAGCAGTCATATCAGTCATTACATGGACGGGGTTACATTTCTCTCTTATTAAATAAACAGAGGTTATAATATTGAGCTGATACTGTATTTCTAGAATACTTAGGGCTGTTTTAGAATAACTTACCAATAAGATTTCAGGGCAGTGCTCAACAGCAAACAATTTCTTCAAATATTGCAAAAATGAATTATAGTATAAATTCCACAAAGAAAAATGTAAAGTAGACATGGATACTTATATAAAGTTAATTAGAAATTTTAGAACTGTTTAATTAAGTCTCAAATATCATTAATGAGAAAGATTAGATGTTTAGGAATAGAAGCATTATAGATGTGTTTTTAACCAAGTGAGCCATGATGTAGTCTTTCAATGTGAAACCTGTAAGCTTCATGAAAGACAGACTCAGTGGGGATCAAACTAGGATTAATTCATTATTTAGTTATTTATATGTAAGTATAAGTGAAAAACATAAAAACTACATGTTACTTTTGTGTGAAAACTTCCAGCCAAGAAACACAGAACACAAGGAATTCAAAACTATAAAATAATCATCACCTCATGTTTATTTATTTATTCTGGGACAGGAATCACTCTGAAATAAATACAGCTCTTCTCAAAGTTACATATCCATTTAAACTGAAAATCTCTCCAGACTAGAAGAAACCTGAGATCAGAGATGCCACGGTAAATTATAGAAGATGGACTTCAAAGTGAAGTTCAGTAGCAATCAGTGCTGCTGGCCTATTTTCATCTCTTGAAGGTACAAATGAAATCTACAGAGAAAGAAAATCAAGCTTTGTAGAACCTAAAGTGGAATTTTGTGTACCGCAGACCTCTCCCACTGGGGAGAATACTATTTCATAAATGGTCACGTACTTTGAGATTTCAAAATCAGATGTATAAGGATATTAGACATTGATTGCGGTACATACACAGGCTTGAATCTGTCACCACATAGAGAGCTGTCTTACAATCTTAGAGTAATGAAGCAAACCCTTATTCTTCTTTTGAAGAGCAAAGGAAAACGAGACAAAGAGAAACAATATAAATTCTTAATTAAAACCTTTCTGTTTCTCTCTCCTCTCTGCTCTTCCCTCCACCTACTTGTTTCTAGAGAACTTATTCCACAATTAATTGTTTTGCTCCTATTCAACTACGTGATGTTTTAGTGTATGTATTTATGCTTCTTTACTGATCACTTTTTGCTATAATTTTTCCTTTTTTTACTACTAATAAACTTCACAAAATGGCCCACTGATTCTGAATAATCTTATTTAGTATGTTTGCAACCCTAGTACTTGGGAGATTAAGGTGGGAGGATGCTGATTTCAACATCAGACAAAACACTGTAGATAGAGACTACCTCAAGAAAATTATAATTATCAAAATGTTATTAGGTTAGTTTTACTTATCCTTGCTTCTATTTCCTGGTTCTACTTTTCTATTTCACCAGTTAAACTATTGAGGATTTTGATTGAGGAGGAATATATATATATTTAATCCTCTTTCATTTACTAAATTAGCTATAAAAATCTACTTTTTTAAATAATGATACGTGTATGGATTTCTATTCATACAAAATAAGATGTTCAACTTCTTCCAAGTGTTAAAGTTTGTCACACTCTTTATGTTTTAATGATAGTAAATGAGAACTATGATCTTTCCATGGCTTCTGATATTGTCTTTACTGGAACTTTCCAAGTGTTCAGTTTTCTTTCCTATTTTCTTCTCGTATTCGACTCTTGCACTATTGCAAAGTTTTTATGACTCCTTGACTGGCAGGCAATGTTCTCCTTTATCAATGAACTTTACTTTTCTAAATTACAACTACTTACTGTGTAATGTATCAAACACACTGAAAAATTTCCATTCTTCAGAAGCTCATAACCAATCAATTAAAAACAACGGTAGGCTTACATGTGTCTTCAATTCTCTCTTCAAATGTCTGTTAATTTTCATGGAAGACAACTTTTAAAAAGATGTATTGTGGGCCAATGAGATGATTCAGAAGTTAAAGCTCTTTCCGGTAAGTGTGATGACTTCTGATTTATCTCCATAGATGACAGTGGAAAGAAATCACCAATTTCTGAAAGTTGTCCTCTGACCTCCACCTCCATAACCTGTTATACACGCACGCACACACACACACACACACACACACACACAAATGAAATATATATATATATATATAAACTCATTTTTGCCTTAATTCTCTGTTGATTGCCACAGTCTTAATAAATAAATCATTCCTTTCCTTTCCCTTAGCATGCTACACACCCACACACATGCACATACAAACACTGACAATAATATTTAAACTAAAACTAAATCATAATAATCTTCATTTTATCAAATCAATTATTAGAGTAAAACTTTTCCATCTGTTCCTCTATTTATAGATTGAAAAGAATACAGTAGAACTTTGCCTTCTTTTATTTGAACTCACCAACATACATTTTTAATGTTGTTGCAAACACACACACACACACACACACACACACACACACATATATGTCATTCTGATTCTCTTTCTAGTTCTTTAATACATTTAATACTGGTGCATCTCAAGGAGTTAGCCTGTGTCTCAGCAGAACTGACACCATATTACTTCCTTATCTCACTCATTCACTGACTTAAAGTATCAATTGCATATATACAATCTCAATCATTCTTATTAGAAAATTATCTTAGCCCTTTCATATTTTTCAGCTCTACATATTTTCCACATCTAATCGGCATGAAATTGTTGAGTGATTTCATCAATAAGTAAATAAATAAAGAAATGTTCCAAGTGTTTTTATGGTTTTAATGTTCTGTTCTAATTCAAAATTTTATAATTATCCTTAAGGTCATCTTGTTACACATGATTGAACACATATATGAGAAAAAAACAACAAACACACTCTCTATGTATGATTCACACTACGACAGTGTATAAATATTTCCCACACTTTCTTTTAATTTTGACTGTTATTAATATATTTTGATGACTTATAAGGTTCTGATAGCAAGACAGGTGAGAATAACACAATAGGAGCAACATTCCAAAATGAGTAAGTGCACACTGTGATATCTTCATTCTCTTCATTTTGTTCTAATATTTCCACGAAGAACAAAAACGAATCAATGAATATTTGAATCATGAGAATAGAGGACAGAATTGGAGATACAAAACAAAATTGTCACAATAATCTATGTTATTAATCTATTGAGGAAATACAGAGAAATGGGAAACATTTTTTTCTTCCATCATGAGAAAGACAGCTAACAGTACAGTGGCAACTTCCCCAACATCTTATCATCTTACAGCACAGCTTGTGCATGGTAGGAACAGAAAGGAGAGAGACTCATCTGTACCACGGCTTTCTTTTCAGCTAAATTCTCGATGTTGATGCGACTTATTCCAATTGTCTTTCACTTATCTATCTAGTCATTTGGGCACTCAGCTGCCCATCATCCATCCATTCATCTGGGCCCAATCATTCCTTTTGCCTCGAGAGCCTCTGTGACTATACACCTGTGGCACAGATGGACGGTGAGGCTTGGCCGGGATGCTTTGAGAAGATCACTTACAGGTTTAGTTCTCTGACACTCACTCTCAAAGACACATTTTGCTTCTCCATTAGATTTTTATTTTGTCCCTTTGACATATTTAAAACGCCATACTCCTCTATGGCCTCTTTAACCTTTGGTAGATAGAGATAAGGTGACAGGGTGGGAGGGGGGATGTTTAATCTAAAAGTCAATATTAGTAATTAAGTTTGGAATAAAAACCCTCTGTCTCCCTTTGTCAACTATCAAGGAAATCAGTACTAAGAAATGATTTCATAGAAGAAAAGAGTAGAATTCTAATCTCAAGAGAGTAGAATATGTGCAGGTATCAGGCTAGATAGAAGTTGAATAGCATATATACAAATAAAATTGCAGAAAGCTAACCAGATCTAATGTTCTCTAACATGAAAAGATGACTGTAGTTTATGACACTCTTAAATATTTTGTATAGAGAGAAGAGTTTGCTGTTTCCCAAAGAAGAAACTGAAGCATCTAAAGGGAGAGGAATGGTAATTTATTTGCCTTAGTTTGAGTATTAGACTTTGCCCATATGTACCAAAATATTTCTAAAAAATATGCATAGTTGTGGAACGCTAAATGTTTTATTTTGAAAAGCAAAACAAATAAAAACAAGAAAGCTGCACTTCTTGGTTCGTCAGCAAAAGTCTATCTGCAAGACTCAGACATGGATCAGTGCACTGAGAAAAGAAGGTGCCTTTACTAATATGAGTGGACATCATCCAGTTTTTGAGCAGGGCAAAAAAGCTAAGAGCATGAAAATCCCCTTCGGAGTTAATCCATCTTCCCTTGCTCTCCAACATCACAGATCATGGTCCTGAGAATTTAGACTACAGGACAAAGTGGTACATCAGTTTCTCCTCCATTTCTCAACACTTCACTTTCAGTGACATTATCAGATCTTTTGCTTTTCAGTCGGCTGAACTCAGCAAATTGCTAATCACCGATTTCTCTGGTTCTTTAGTTCACAGACAGACAGTATGTCATGGAGTTCCTCAATCTCTGAAATCCTGTAAAAACGAGCCAATTCCTGAAATAAATCTTTGCTTCTCCCTCTTGCTTAGTGTTCAGAATCAGGTCTAAGTTTTCTGGGATTATTGTACTAAAAACGGTTCTCATTTTAATTAGACTCAAAATTTGTAATTGTTTTCCTACATAATCAAGTATTGATAAACCACAGTGTAAACCATTTTCAAAAATACATAGCAAATATGCCTTGGATTTTTCTATTCCATAAGCTACAAGAAATAAACCAGTAAGCAACTCTGAATTTAATAATCTAAACTATGTTCAGGGAAACTCAAGAGTAGAATGGCTTACCCTGATTATCTTGGTTGCTGTGCAGTGTAGTGAAAAAGAAAGACAAGATCAGGAATTTGGGAACTCACTGCCAGAGTTTTCTTTATCATTAACAGCTTCTATCTGAGCACCGGAGGAAAACAATGAATGTTAAAACCCAAACAGTGAGCTTAGGTATAATGCAAGGTGGATCCCTACCCCCTAAGGATGTGCACTGTTGAGGTGGTAAAGAAGAGTCTGCTCAGTGGAGATGGAGATGGCTGGAATGTCCTGCCTAAATGTGGCATGATTAAGTTCTTCTAAGACTCTAAGTTGTATTTTCCAGTAGGAAAGTCTCCCCAATTCCAGTAGAACTTGTCCTACCAGCTGCTATGGAAATGGACTCCTCCTCTCTGCAGAAGTGAGCTCCTCATTTCTCCTGACAGAGCATGGTCCTTCAACACTAACAAATGCGGTCTTTGGATTAATTCTCCCTTTCACAGGCAAACTATCAAAACTGCCTGTGTGACTGTTTTTACATTCCTCAGAATGATCTTCTGTACCTATTGTATTCTAACCTTATGACAAGAACAACACCCTGTGTTTCCCTGACAGTTAGATAAAAAAATCCAGGGAATATTTGGGTAAATAGATAGTATCAAAGATAGAAAGAATAGAGTCACAACTCTGTATCGCCACGTGCAATCGCCTGAGGAATCCTATAAGCTTGGAAGGACTTCTGCTCATCCAGTGCCAGGATTCATGACTTCGCTGCATAGGAACAAATACAAAGCAGAGGTGTTGTTTGACAAAACATATTGGAACCTTTCTTAAAATTGAAAATAGATTTTGTCCTATCAGTTTTACTAGCAGATGTTCATTGCAATGAATCACTGGTCTGGTTCAAGGCCTCTGGTTTCTGGTATGCCATCATCACTAGATCTTCACCTACTCTTTGCTTGCTTGCTATGTTTTGGTTTGGTTTGGGTTTTTTTTGGGGGGTGTGGTGTTTTAGGAGTGAGGGAGGATAAGGGTGAACTGGGGGATGAGCAGATTTGGGGTGCTTGATGTTAAATTCCCAAAGAATCAATAAAGAAGTTATATTTAAAGACAAAACAAAAAAAAAACAAAAATAAAATATGTTTTCATATACTATATTAGGATTATGATTTCTCTTCTCCACCAGGTACTCTCTGATACACCCAATTTTCCCACCCATCCAAATCCACAAATGTCTTTCTCTCTTATTTGAATACAAAAAGTTATCTAACCAAATATAAAATAAGAGAAAATTAAAAGAACATAAATAGGAAAACAAACTGAAGAAAAAGAGCCAAGGGAAAAGCACAATAAACAATCCAGATGCAGTGATGTGCACAGTCTCATACACAGAAAGCCCATAAAAACACAAAATAGGAAACCATAATACAGATGCAAGGGATATTAAGCATGGCCTGATGATCTTAGGAGACATAAGACAAATTAAAATATAGGAATGGGCTTCTTAAAGTAGATTCCCATCTCGTTGTCTTTTTAACAATGGCTATGTACAATTCTAAGGTTTTCTAAGATAACATTGTCAGATGATGGAATCTATAACTTTTTAAAGTTATGAAATTTTCTTCTTGAAGCAAAGTGGTAAGATATTTTGATAATAGACAATTCTTCTATTTAAGAACGAAATCGAAGTGCCAAGAAACTTAGTTTATGGATAATCTAGGTTTTAAACAAGCACAAGTGTTTTTTTTTTGTCTTCAACATTCTTACGTGAGATGTCTTTAGCAAAACATGTAGCTGAGAGAAATGTTGCTTTATCAGTGGTGTCTGTCGTTCCTTGACAGTTGTAGCCAGAATAAAGCAGACTGTTCCCATGTCCTCTTAATAGTCTGCTTTTATATTCTCCATCACTAAAGGCACAGAAGAATGGTTGAAGGGAGCTCTAAGTTGTTCCAGACACTGTTCGTGTTTTTAAAATGTTCATTGTATGTATTTGCTTGCATGTGACTGTGAGGTTATTTTCACATAAGTATGCGTCGTACATTGAGTATATCCCAAAACCTGCTTCTGTCCTCATTATCATCACCCTTAAGGGCCTGTTAAGAAAAGGTGCTGCATTGATTAGTCAGCTTGCAGCATAAAACAAAGTTCTAAAAGTTTGATTGCTTGATTAGGTGAAACAAAGATCAAGAGATTGCTTACTATGAGTAGGTGGAAAGTGTCCAGTGTTCTGCATGAAAGAAAAGACTTAAAGACAGGGAAAGATATGAATGTTAATGTACACTGGTTATTTCAAGCCTTATTACCAGACACTTGAGAACTGATGTAGTGGTTGAGAGCACTTCCTGTTTTGGCAGAGGACTTCACTTAGCTCTCAGCAGTTACATAGTACCTCACATCTATCCATCACAACAGTTCCAAGAAATCTGATGCCTTCTTCTGAAGTCCACAAGCGCCAGGCACACACGCTCTGTACTTGTTTACATATATGCAGGCCAAACATGCATGCACACATTACAACAAATAAAACTGTCTAAATACAATTTAAGACTGCTTAGCTTGTCTGTGATGGTCTATAAAATACACCTGTCACCAATACATCACAATAAAATTAGGGAGGTAAACATAAGCATGTTTGAAATGTACGTTTTTATCTGTAGACCAGATCTAACAATGAAAACCACTGTCAATCAATTGGAAAACTTGCATGCAATGGAAGAATTAGCAGATTGGCAGCATCCAAATGGAAGCAGCCAACCAAGGGTAAGGTGAAAATAATTCATGATAATGGACAGCGGGATCAAAGGACGATTCCACATCATCTGACCTACACAACCCTATGCCATTAACAAGTTTGTTGTTGTGTTCATAGAAGTAAAGTCAATGGGAAGTCTACTAAATCCTTACTTGATCTATTGAAGAAACGCTCTGGGACAAATGGACAGAATTCTATTGTTAATCATAAATCCAGAAAGGACACACACTTTTTCAGCTTCACAGGTTAAGCTAATTTACACTCACAGAACCCATTGAATGAAGTGGATAATAGCCACACGGATATGTGGACACTGCTGAAAATTTATGCTGTTTGTCCTTATATTATATTTCTCAAAAGAGACCAATGGCCTTTATCAAGTCAACTGTGCATTAAGAAGAGGAAAAGCTAAGAAATTACTGGACATTGGTAATGAATTAGCATTGATTCCAAGAGACTCAACATGCTTCCAAAGCCCTCCCGAGAGAGAAAGTGCTTATGGCTAGAGGAAGATCAATGGAATGTTAGTACAGTTCCACTCAGGGTGGGTTGAGTTTTCCCTAACCTTATCCTGTGGGTATTCCCCCGGTTTCAGAATGAATAAGTGACAGGAATATAGTTAGCAGTTGACAGAATTCTCATATTGATTGCAGGATCTGTAAAGTGAGGACTGTTATGACAGAAGAGGCAATATGGAAGCAATTAGCCTGCCTCGATCTGGGAAAGCAGTAAATCAAAAGCAACAGAAAAGTCCTGGAGGGAATACGGAGAGATGTGTCATCAGAAATGACTTGAAAAGCTCTAACAGTGGCAATTCCCAGCACAGGCTGTTTCAACACTATTTGCCCTATGCAGAAACCTATGAACGTGGGTGAATTAAAGTAGATTAGGAACTGAGTGGTCATTCCACCTGCATCTGTTTCGCCAGATGTGTTTCCCTTGGTTGAGCAAATTGACATGTCCCTGGTGTCTGTGAGGCTGCTGCTGATCTAGAGAAAATACCCTTCACTCAATACTTACCTTGAAGCCAACCAGAAATACGTTTATTTTAGCTAGCCAGACAATAAATATACCTCACTATGCCTCTTCATAGATTTATCAACCTTCTAATACTGTGCCACAATTTAATTCCCAGAGACAGCCTCATTATATGAGGAATATTTGATTAACTGAAACTGGCAAGTGAGATAGATCAAATACTCAGATATCTGAGAATAACATTATATTCCAAAAGCATATCCACCTAATTTCAAGCTCTCCTTTCTTACGCAGGACTCTGGTAAAGAGACTTTTCTTGTTCCAGACTGCCTCAAGTATAGTCTCTTTGCAAGGGACCCAGAAAAACCTAGATGTGGAACTGCTTCCAAAACACAAACAGATCCAATGGTTCTACAGCTTGGTCTTGATTGTGTATAGGGTCCTGATGCATGGACTTCTTACCTTTCAGAAGATGCATCCTGCATAAGTGTCTCTGTCATTTAGCCATTTGATTCAGCACATCTAGTTGTTTGGGGATTGTTGATTACTGAAATGCTACAAGCAGATAAAAATGTTGATGTTGTTCAAGTGACTCTACAGCCCCATATGTAAAATGCAATCAGTGTTTTAAGGTTTTTAATGGAGGTCCTGCCACCATTCTCAAATAGCTATCCTCATTTGGAAAGAGATCTTGATCTGCTACTAAACTTTGGTAGAAATAAAATGCTGCACCACATATCAAAAACCCACTCTAAGAACTGACCTTTTAACCATAGGCTGAGTGTTATAATTTTCTCAAACCACAAATTGGAGAATAAGCAACATAGCACCATTATCAAATAAACTGGTGTAATTGCAATTCTACCTTGCAGATGCTGAAGGCACAAGTAAGTGACATGAAGAAACAGTATAAATATTCATGCTTTTCAATTCTACTATATACCTTCACTTGTATAATGACTGTCTTTCTTATATTGTCATGTGACAGAGGAAGGACTGGGCAGCATTTGACTGTTATGACTTCAATATGAGTAGCCAGTTCCAGGAAGTAGACAACTATGTCACTGTTGACTCCTGTTGACATGTCCGTAGGTGATGGTTATAACAGGGATTGCACACTTTGCTTTGAATTTGCTTTTTCATTTTGCTTGAAAGAAACATAAGAAAACATGTCATTATACACAGAATGCTAGGCTACAACAATGGTTTCCTGGGTGAGGTAGATCATGAAAGGACCACTAGGGGAACATAGAGTACAAAGCAGCTGTGGAGAAGAAGTAGATGAGAAAGAACATGCTATTAGAAGAACTCAACAAAAACAGACTTTGAAAATAAAGCGAAGAAGATATATTCAGCTCACATCAGTCAGCTATTTAAAGTCACCCTGTCATCACAAAATAGGATAAAGGACAACATGGCTATGGCAGCCATGAGTGAGGATCTGCATGTACTTAGCAACAGGGACCTCTAGTCCTGATAGTGATCTTGGCTACACTTCTGGTTGTCCAATCTGTCAGCAGTAGAGACCACACTGAGCTTTCAATATGTCACATTCCCTGGAGTGATTATCCAGCTTGCTCGTGGACAGATTGATTGCACTGGACCACTTCCATCATAGAAGGGTAGCATTTTGTCTTTACTGGAGAAGATAACTGTGATGTGTATAGATTTTCTTTCTCTGCACACATTGCTTTTGCCCAAAGCAAATTATCTGTGTACTTACAAAAGTCCTTTGTTCAACATAAGAGTATTTCCACAGCATTGTTTCTGAAAAATTAACTCATATCACAAGCAGTGTGTAATGAACCTTTGTTTGTGGAATTCACTCTTTCTAACATCCTGAGTGTAGCATCATGAAGCAGTTAGCTTTTTAAACAGTAGCATGTCCTTTTGAAGACTCAGTTACTGTGTGACAAAAACAGCAATATCTTTGAAGGTTTGGAGACTGTACTCGAGAAGGCAGCATATATACATCAACTCCAATGTATATTACTGTTTCTTTGACAGACAGGATCAGCACATTCTGGAATCCCCAAGTATGTATGAAAATGTCACTGTTCATTGCTTCTCTTACTCATTCACTGACATTTTTGTTTCCTTCTATTAATTCTTATTTTCTGCAGACAGGCAGCTCTTTTCTCCAACTGTATAAATACTTCTCTGATGAGACTTAACAACAATGTTGTGAAGGAGAAGGGAAGACTATCTTTCAGTTCTTTTGCTCTTCGTGACCCTTGAGGCAATGATACTGAAAAAAGAAAGTGTTAGCTGGGATAACTGATCTGAAGTTGAAAAGTAAACGGACTAATAATTCATAATTACAATTTCATAATTACTAATAACAAGAGAAATATATTTAGAATCTCAGATTTCGCTCAGCACTCATCTTAGTATTGTTAGATTCTATTATATAAGTCTAAGGCAAGCAACAGTCCAATTAAGGAAGACTGAATGATGTAGGCAATTCATCTATGAAAATTAGATTTCCTTCAGCAGATCCAAAAAACTCAGTGGGTGTGGGGAAAAATAAAAGTAAAAATTGGAACGGTAGAGTAGGTGGTTATAGAGGAGTTAGGAGAATGGGGATGAACACACATGAAATTCATTATATGAAATTATCAAACAATCAATAAAATATTATAAAGTGAAAGCAAAAGAAATACTCATTTTATGTGCTAGATGGCAAAAAAGAATGGATAGTAGACAAATGAAGTTATTAAAAATAATTGTGATCACATGGAAGAAATTTTCATTTAGCTGTCATCAATACTTTCTATTTAGATTGTCATTTATGCAGGTCTATGTTTACATGAATCCTGAACTGGCTCTCTGAATGCATGAATTCTATGTCCATGAAACAAAGTTATATTTTTAAAACTATAATAATTATGACTATATGAAGCATATATGAATATTTTTCTTATAATCTTTCCTAAATAGTATAGCATAGCACTTACATTGTATTAAATGCAAAGAATCTATAGAAAATATGAGTACAGCAAATATGAACAGACACACATAGGCAGTATATTATCTACACCATTTAGTATGATGAATTTGGCATCCAAAGATCTTAGTGTCTATGCAAACTCTGAAGAGAAGCCCCTCACATTTTGAACAATGCTGCACTGACAAAACATCTCTGCTTTCAGTTCTCTTGTTTATATATCATGGTGCCTATTTTAGCACTTAAGTTAGCTGGTTTTACATCATACTATTTCAGGTTAAGCTGTATCAGGAAATGAATATCATCATTTAAGGACTTGATTATTCTAAGAAAATATTAAAAAAATATTTATGTAGAATAGTCATATCATGTTAGATAGACTTGCTATCATGTTTGATTATTGATATTAGAAAACAAAATTGGTTTAAGAATATCCACATAAAGGCGTATAAGGACACTTAAAAGAAATCCCACACTAGCTCAGAATTGAGAAAAATAGACAATTTATTTAGGGGTAAACTCACAGATAAGAATCCTCTGCTGGAACGGAGAACAGACACCACATCTTGCAGCCGGAAAAGAGGACGGAACATGCTCTACATTGGCATAAATAGTATAAGAGACCACGCCCCAGTGGGCGGGTAACTACTGTCTGTAGGATTTTCTACAGCGTAAGGCAAGTGGACAAGATGTATGCTGGTAAGCTTTATGAGGGGGTCAACTGGCTAAGGATTTCAAATGACTGGTTGTCTGAGTTAGGGTTGCTACCATTGTGATGAAATTCCATGACAAAAAGCAAGTTTGGGAGAAAAGACTTTATTTGACTTAATCTTCAAGATCAATGTTCATCAATGAAGAAAGTCATAAAAGAAATATAAACAGGGCAGGAACCTAGAGGCACAGTGAATGCAGAGGCCATGTAGTAGTATTTCTTACTGCCTTGCTCAGCCTGCTTTCTTATAGAACCCAGAACCACAAGTCTAGGGGTGGGTCAATCCATAATGAACACGGTCCTCCCAACATCAATCAGTAATTAGGAAAATGCCCCACAGGTTTGCCTGCAGCCCCATGCTATAGTGGCATTTTCCCAGTGGCAGCTCCCTCCTGGGATGACTCTATCTTGTGTCAAGTTGACATAAAAGCAGTATGAATACTGAATAAAAGATACTATCTCTGTTATTTCTGGCATTAAAATGCAGGGAAATTTTTAAAGAGATTTTAGAGATGGCAGGATTTGTATTAACTGACAGAGTAAAAGTGCTCTAACCATATCAGCATAATCGAATCTGTTTTGAGTGAAGATCACAGAAATGATGAGTTCTGCTTTTCCCCTGCCTGTTCACCTCCTCTGTCCTTCACCCCTTCTCCTTTCTCCTGCTCTGCAATTCTGTTCCTTAGCTGCAGCATTCGTGTTATGTTGGCCTGGTCTTAAGAGGTCCTGATTGGAGCATTCTTTCAAACTTTGAGGATTCGTCTCCTAAAGGTCTCAGGCTGTATACTCAGACTTGATTACACCATCGTTTTTCTTGGCTTCCACATGCACAAATGGAAGATTTGGAAACTCCCTGTTCTCCATAACTGTATGATCTGGTTCCTATAAGAATGTCATCATTTATCTACATCGTTGATATTTGCACATATCTTAGTAGTTTTGTTTCTCTGGTTATAACCTAAGTAACTCTGAAGTCACTGAAATGATGGGATTGAGGTGGAAACAAAGACAGACAGATCGGTTCTCTATAGTGACAGAATGGTGAGTTTGTGTTTGAAGTAGCTAGGATGGAAAAAAGAATTGAATGTTCACATTTATAGGTATCAGGATTGTGAGGTCCCTGTGGAATGACTATGTTTTGGAAAGGAAGTGAAAAATTTATTAAGATGCCAGGATGCCTATTGATATATCATGTCCCTTATGCATGACAGGGAAAATGCACCCTTGAAATCTCAACATGACAATCATAAAGACAACACCCGCTGACATAGCAAAATAGAAAGGGGAAACTCCATGTGATGACATCCTTAGGTAAAATACTACAGTTGGTCATTGACTACTAAAAAGAAATGGAATTCCTATCCTCCAGTGACAAGCTTAAGCATGAAATATCCAATGCAAATGGTTAGCCATAATTTTGTAAACATGTGACTAATCCAAATGGATTCAGAATGGATGGATTTTGGAAAAGGACATGTGAGGACTTCGAGAGAAGAAGAGAAAGTAGAAAAGTATAGATACTGCTTATATATTAAGTTATCATAAGAGTAAATTTAAAAAGTTTGCCGTGGATATTAAAACAATCTTAGTTTTTTACTTTTACTTTAATATTAAAGGTTAGAACTGGTCCATGTTATATAATTATTCCTGGTAAAACAACTTTAGATTCTTTGGGGGAAATCCTGGTAAAGATATAAACCAGGCAGATAAAATAAGGAATCTTTCTTCGAGTAGCAAATTCTAGGCTTCTGAAAATGTTGTGGATTTCCCCTTCATGCTCTTGACCCCCCTTGTTCGTATAATCCCTCCTCCCTTCCTCTAACTGAACTCCAGGAGTTCAGCCCAGTGCTTGACTGCGGATCACTACAACTGCTTCGATCAGTTATTGGGTGTCGGTTCTGTGATGACAATTATGGTAGTCAGTGATCTGATTAAAGAGAAGATGATGGGGAAAACCACAGAGACAGCTGACCCAAGCTAGTGGGTGCTCACAGGCTAAGGACTGACAGCTGGGGAACCTGTATAGTCCCGCACTAGACCCTCTGAATGTGGGTGACAGTTATGTGACTTGATCTGTTGGCATGAGAGCCCTAGCAGTGGCACCAGGACCTCTCCCAGGTGCACAAACTGGCCTTTTCGAGCCCATTTCCCTATAATGAGATACCTCATTTAGCCTTGATACGGGGAGGGTGCTTGATTCTGCCCTAACTTGCTATGCCAGATTTTGTTGACTCTCCATGGAAGGCCTTACCCCCTCTGAGGAACAGATGGAGGTGAGAAGTTGTAAGGTTGGGATGGGGCAGGAGAATGAGAAAGACAGGGAACTGAGGTTGGTAAATAAAATAAAAAAAATAATTTATACAGATAAAAATAAACAAAAATAAAAAATGTCGTGGAAGCCTGGTTTTCAAATGATCTGCAATTATCAGACTGAAACTACTGGAGTGGAATGTGAACAGTGATAAGAGAAGATGGAATGAATGGAAACTGCTATGCATCTATCATAAGCAAAAATAGGTCAAAATAAAAAATAATCAGAATAAAAGAGCCAAAGAAAAAGCCCAAGAAAGAAATACAGATGCAAAGACACACAAATTCACATACCTAGAATTTCAATAAATATATAAAACTAGAAAACCTAATATACAAGAAAAAGATTTGTAACTGTCAAGGAATACTTCAAAATACTACTGACTTTTTTGGGGGTTGTGTGACCATCTACCGCTAAGCATAGGAGCTGCATTTAAATGTGGTTTCTATACACACAGGGAATCCCTGATAGAGAAAACTGCATTTTATCCTTTGTATATGGTTATTAATTGGAGATAGATACATAGATAGATTGATAGACAGACAGGTAGATAAATAGATTATAGATAAATAGATTATAGATAGAAAGACAGATGATAGAGAGACAGATAGATACATGATAGAAAGACAGCTATCTAGCTAGCTAGCTAGCTAGATGATGGATAGATAGATAGATAGATAGATAGATAGATAGATAGATAGATAG
>LOEQ01004361.1:6512-28070 GCA_001685075.1 Bramus lutescens | reverse complement strand
CGTGCCGGAGGACAAAATGCAGGTTCCAGGAAACAAACTCAGGACATGAGGATTAGTAGCAAATGTCTTTACCCAGTTACCCATCTTATCAGTTCTTGACATTTTTCAAACATAAAGATTTAGTTCCTTCTCCTCTACATTTGCAAAGAATCTACCGAGAATGTCCCCATGCATCATTTGCTCCCAATGCCTTGATCTTTTCTTTCTGAAATTGTTTTGTGACATGAGTCCAATTCTAGCTAATAAATAATTTTTTCTAGGCTGAAAATGGATGTCTTAACTTGCAAGGTCCATACTAGCAAATACCTATTAATGTAGAACTACCCCCATCTAATTTCAATTCCTTATCATTCCTATAAAATCACAACATTAGTCTAAAAAAACCACACACCTTTCTTAGCCATGCTTCTAATTTATTATAATAAAATAATAAGATTTGTGAATAGTTTGTAAAACTTAACTTATATGCTAGAGAGATATCTCAGTTGGTAGCATACTTGCCCAGTATCTTAGGCTATTTTGTTGCTGTGAAGAGACACCATGAACATGGAGAATCTTATAAGAAAGACATGTAATGAAGGAACTCACAATCAGTTTCATTATCATCATGATGAGGACCATTGCCCCCCACCCCTTTCGATCAGACATGGTGCTGGAGCTGAGATTCCTACATCTTGCAGGTGACAAGATGTCAACCGAGACACTAGGTGGTATCCAGAGCACAGGATACCTCAACGCCCACCCCCACAGTGACATACTTCCTCCAACTAGGCCTTAACCACTCCAACAAAGCTACATCTTCTAATAGAGCCACTTCCTATGTGAGTATGACGGCCATTTACATTCAAACTACCATACCAAGGCAGTATAAGTCATGAGTATGACCTGAGTAAATATCATACATACACACACCACATAAAGATGACTTGGTGGGATCAAAAACACTGATGACAACTTATGCTGGAGAGGATATGGGATAAAGGGAACACTCCTCCATTGCTGGTGAGAGGGCAAACTGGTACAGCTGCTTTGAATTTCATTATGGCAATTTCTCAGAAGTTTAGGAAACAAACTACCTCAAGATTCAGCAATACCACTTCTGGGTATATAACTAAAGGATACTCAATTGTACCACAAGGACATGAGCTCAACTGTGTTCATAGCCGTTTATCATAGACAGAACCTGGAAACAACCTAAATGCCCCTCGACTGAAGAATGAATAGGGAAAATATAGTATATTTACACAATGGAATGCTACACAGTGGAAAAAAAAATGATGTGTTGAAATTTGCAGGCAAATGGATGGATCTAGAAAACATCATATTGAATGAGGTAACCCAGACCCAGAAAGACAAAGTATCATATGTACTCACTAATATGTGGCTTTTAGACATAAAGAAAAAAATCTACAATTCACATTCCCAAAGAACCTAAACAACAAAGAGAACCCTAAGAGAGGCATATATGTATCTAATCTACATAGGAAGTAGAAGAAGATAGGATCTCCTGAGTAAATTAGGAGCATGGGACCATGGGACAGGGTAGAAGGGGGGGGAGGAAAGGACTGGAGCAGAGAAAAAAATATAACTCCATAACAATAAAAATAATCTAAAGATAAAGTTGACCTGGTGGTATGCACTTATACTGAAGGAGAAAGTTTGAAGATTTTAGGGAGGTATAATTCAGCCATAGCAATCAGTTGGTAAGAGAGCTTCAGTGGAAAAAAGAAAAAAAAAACATGGCAGAAAATAAGGTGAGAAGTCATTGGGAAGTTATCCAACATCAGAACTTTTTCTTTATACATTCATGCACACATTGTGTATGCATGCTCACGCATGTGTTCACGTACACACATCTACACATACACTCACACAAAATCCCTACACTCAAATGAATCAGAGCTAAGTCCAGTGAAAGCAAGCCTCTTGGGTTATTCTTTTGTGTCTGTGACTTTCAGGATGTATTTTCCCTTTTCTGTTCAGAAAATTCCGTTTTCCCAGGGGATTTGAAAGAACATAATTGATAAGAACTGTGGCATTGTTCTTTAGTTTGACAAGCAACGGAGGAATGAAGAACATTATGAATTTTAAAATCCCAACCACCCTGTCTTTTAGTTTGTGTCTCTTCACAAGTTGCTTTGTTCTCGACTCCAACTTCTCATCTAAAGAACAAGAATGCTGTAAATTATTTTAAGTGAGTGAAAATAAATTAGGTAATTTACCTTGAATTTAAAGGACTAAATGGAGGAGAATTTATATAAAGATATGTTTGTTTTAGAAAAATCATGAGGAAAAGATGTATTATTCAATGCACAATGTGTATGTCTATCACTGCCTCATTAAACACTGAGCGATGGCTACATTTAATCCTTTAAAACTATATACGCTTTATAAAAATATTACTATAACCTATGAGATAGCATAAGTATGTTTATAAATTTAAATTACTTTAATTAAGTCTGATGTAATATCTCATAAAAAAGGCTTTCATTCTCTTTAAAACAATCAATTTACTTTAGACTTCAGAAAATTGAGACAAATATGTTATTCAAATCAAATATATGACCCATGGTAACCCTTGGTAGAGTTAGAGTCAGTCACAATGAATAAAGGAAGCTTTTAAAAATTAGTGAAATATCACTAATACCTCATCTACGTCTAGAAAAGAGGAATTAGAAAAACTAATGAAGAATGTGCTGCTGATAAACCGCAGAATAGATTTATATATAGACATGAATAAGGTGTGGGAAAGAGGGAAGACATTAGGAGGACAGAGAAACAAGGTTAAATTAATAAAATTAAAAATAATTTGAATAAATGATTATAGAAAAAATTTTTAAAAAACTTAAACATTTTCCAATTTTGAAAAAACAATATTAGATAAATTTGTGAAGGATAATAAAAATAAAATAAGTATTTTAGTTTTTTATTAAACAGCAAAATGATAGATTCAAATACTATTTCAATGCAGAGCTAAGAATGAGGGAAAGAGACATAACCATAGAAAAATAGTTATGGATGCACTGGGTTGGGGGCTTATAAAGAAGAATCAAATTTGGATGGGGAGGAAAAAAGGGGGTGAGAGAGGGAATATATAAAGGAACAGCTGACACTAAGTGACATTTGAAGGGTCATATGGAAATTTAATACTATAGAAACTTCCTTTGAAAGTGAGCTAACAAAAGAAAATCACCAAATAACCAGATAATGGGAGAGATGGAGATGTAACCGGCTTATGTCTCGTCACCAAATAAGGCTTCCACTACCAGAAATGAGGACCATCTAAGTTGTTGGCCCAAAGGATCCCATAGGAATTCCAAACAACCCAGGCTATTTGTCAAGGGTATGACTACTCTCCACAAATGCTTTGTCCTTATTGCTGAAAACACCACCTACATAACTGGTTGAAGACAGGGAATCAGAGCCTGTGCCTACCTGGAGCCTTCACCTCTATTGACTAGTGTTTGTGGTACTGGAAGGAACTCTGCACACTATCAAAGGCAAAATATAAACACCAACCCAGCCACTAAACCATCAATCTACAATGAAGACCTGCCTCCAAGACCTGCTTCTGCAATAGCGGCACAAAGCTTGTGGGAGCCACCAACCAACATCTGCTTGGACTTAAGGTCCACTCCAACAGATGGAACCCATCACTGAGAGTGCTTGGATTGTCAAGATCCTGAGCCTAGTATTCCCAGGGACACAAAGGAAATCCAAATACTGCTGTTCTACTAAAGAAGCATCACAATAAAATGACACCTGGTGACATTCTTTTCATTTATAGTTCAATGTCTTGCTCATCAGAGCCATCATGAAGCTTACTCTTTAGATGGGAGCAAATAGAGAAACCCACAGCCAGACAAGAGGCACATAGTGAAATACCTTGGAATAATCAGTCCTGGATGAAATGTCTCTATCAAATCCCTCTGCTTAGGGCTCAGGGAACCTTAAAGAAAGGGAGGTAGAAACATTTTATGAATCATAGAGGACTGAGGACACCAAAGAAACAAGGCCTTGTAAATATAGCAGGACCTGATGAACATAGAAAATCCCAGAGACAGTGACAGCATATACAGGCCTTGCAAGGTGTCTAAGCAACATGGCATCCCAGACCTGGGAGGAGAACTGAACACAAGTGCCCACCCCTAACCCAGAAGGTATCATTAATTAATAACTACTTGCAAATAAAAAAATAGATTTTTTTCCCCTAGTGGAGTCTTTCTGGCCCTACGAACCACTCTTAAATGACCTGCAGTATATAACCAACACAAAGAAAATTCAGTGGCACTTTTTAAGGGTTTCTCTTAATGATTTTTCAAGTCTTTTCCCCCACTTATAGGTCTTTTGTGTATATATTGGTTTCCAGTACTGTGTTATATGGAATTTCTGAGTGAATGAACATGGGTGTCTCTGCATCTATATGCGTTTCTTACTTTTTGGGGGGTGTGCTCTTTTCCTTTTGTTGGTTTGTATTGTTCTATTATGGTATGTCTGTTTTGTTTTATCTTATTTTTATTTCAGTATTGGTTTTAGATGACTTTTTGTTTTTTAAAGAGAGAGAAAGAAAGTTTGTGCATTTTGATAGGAGGGAAGGTGGCAAGTACCTGGGGAGAATTGAGGGAGGGAATATGGTAATTAGAATACATTATATAAAAAAATCTATTTTATTTATGAAAGGATAAAGAAAACTATACAAGACAGTACAGTAATAAAATATAAAAATTAAATTAATGGAATGAATAAAAAAGAACAGAGTTAAAATTGTGATAAAGTAAAAATGCCCTAAAACATAATGTAAGACTGAGGAAAGACTATGAGCAGGGGGAAGGTTACAGCAACTTTTCTCTGGAAATACTCAAAAGTTTCAGTTACACATAGAGAGGTGGACTCAGTTCAATCAAGAACTCCTTTCTCTCTCCCATGCATTATTCTCCTCTTGATACTTTCTTGGACAAGTTTCTGATAACCACCAGAACTTTCTTTCTTGGCATGTAAGGTCCCTCCAATTGCCACACTTTAAAGTATTCAGTTTGTGGGCCAAGTGCTTGATGATATCATAACAGTACCCAGATGGTATCTCTTGACTTAACTAATATTCTAGCTAAGGATATCTTACAAGTGTGTTTAAGCTTAATAAGCGCACACAACACTAAAACCTCTAGATGTCAAAGACCTGTCTGCTTATTTTAAGACAGAAGTGTTATTATCCTGCTGGGGGGAACAAAGTAAGAACAGGGTCCAGTGGACCACTAGAGCTTCTGAGTTCTCCACAGCAGAGAGGTCACTCCATAGTTTGATCTACTGACGAACTAATCCTCAAACTATCAAATTCCAGAGTTGTTGTCAGGTGATGAGATCTGTTCTGTGTAATTGAAAGCAGCAAATCTTTCCCTATGCTTTTCGCAACTTGACTACTATGTCATGCCTCTTGTATTATATGAATTTCACCATGGAAGTACTGTGTCATGCCTCTTGCACACACCAATTTGCCATATTCTACTTCTCAGCTTCTTGCTCTCAACAACTGTCTCCCAGGAGTCAGGAAAGACCAAACCCAAGCTCACCTTTTTAGTTGCCTAATTCTCATGCTTCTACGTTAGGGTTAAAAACCGAGTTCTCTACCAATGGGGTTTCTTGCTGCCATCCACTTAGAGATGGTAGCAAAATGGGATTTCAAGTGTGGACCAGTCAATGGTGGTAATCACTGTTGAACTAAACCCCCACTGCAGGAGTGGTGATTCACAGCATGTAGTAGGTGGAGTTAAGAGGATCAGGACTTTAAGGTTACCCTTAGCTTTAAAAGAGTTCAAGCTTTGGGTCACAGAGATCTTGTCTTAAAAACTGTAGAATTATATATCTAGATGAATGGAAAAAAAACAAACATAGTTGGGACTCGTGTGCTGTGATTTCTCTCATGTGTGCAGAACCACCTCTCTTTTTCACCAGGGCTTCCTGCATTGCCTTCTGGATGAAGTCACAACCACCCAACAAACTAATAGAAAATAAAAGTAGACCCCAGCCACACTTTTCAGTACCTTTTACACTTCTGTGCATTTCTGCATCTCTTCCTTTCTTGCTCCCGTCTTTGGAATAGAGTTTATCTTCCCTAATTCAGACTCTTCTCCTGCACAGTCACAGATAGACAGCTTCTACTTCACCATATTATCAAAAAATTCCATTTAAAATCTTTCTAAAAAACTGAGTGTGTACTATCAGTACTTGGGGGGGGGCAGCACCCAGCAGCAAAACGCTCAAAAGGAATCCGTGGAGTCGATATATACTAGAATTTTTTATCTGTGGAAGTTAGAGAAAAAATACACTCTCTCGATGATTTTCTTCTTTATTTTTCCTTCTTCTGTGTTATTGATTTGTTCTTTCTACTGTACACTTGTTTCTACAACTTATACACCCCAACAAAGTTTTTTCAAGCAAAATAGAAATTATGATGTTATACATTCTATTTTTCAAGTGAATGATTATAATGAATACAAAACAGTTTTTAAAAAGCATGTTTTGCATATTCCTTACATGATTGAACACTTTATGTATTATAGGGGAAAAACAAATTATCCCAAGAAGCCACATACATTCATACCCAAAGAACTTGTTAAAATTAACCATGAGGCAAGCAAATATTGTTTTCAGTTAGGTCTTTAACTGGCAGGCTGTATTTTAAATTTACTAAGAAAGGGCAAATTAATTTCATTACTTATTGGAAAGATAATCTTGTAAGGAATCTTAAAGTAATCGCAAACCTAAACTTTAATATATATGAAAAGGAATCAATCACCTCTAGTTTAAGTCTTTGGGGCACATACCCCCTTACCAATAGTTTTTTACATCAGGAGACTCAGGACAAAATTTGGTATAAGGAATTAATTATCACCTTTGATCATCAACCAACCCTTGCAAGGAAAGTACATTAGCAAGTAACAATCACATTTTTATATTTTTGATCTCAGCTATGTTTTCTTGTGAACTTTAGATTTGCAGATTGTTTTCTGTGGTAGTTCATCTCAAAATGATTATCAAAACATCTGATCTAACCTGAAGTTAATTAAAGGCTTTGTTTCAGCTAATGATGCACACCAAAACCTGTGACTACATCTTTTAGTATTAAGATTAAAGGAATTTAAACTAGCTGGGCTACTGGGACTCAATTGTTTTTCTTAATCATTAATCTAAGCCAAATCTACATGTGTCCTCAATAGAAGAAATACACGTGTTCTAGCTGTGTGACACTTCCTTGTTTATATTTTTCATCATCAAAACTCTATTTAAAGTAACATTATTATTATCAATTAAACAATATAGCTTAGGAAAAAATCATTTTCATAATAATCCACTTGTAAAAAAAAAGCCAAGTAGGATATGATGTTTGCATGAGATAAACACACTACATTATAGGGAGTGTGATCTCTCCAGTTAGATACCAGAGAAAGCTAGCAGCAGCAAACATGTAAAGACACAGCAGGATATAAAGACATTCTGGGGTTTGTGGGCTCTGGCCTTGCCTGAGATTCAACCATCAGGAATTTTCCTACTGATGGACTGACACCCTGAAGTCAATTACTACATGTTGCTCCTCTGACATGGGCACGGGCTTTGTGCAAAACATGGACAGATATTTTTCTTCATATTAATTTCTGATAATAAATATTAAGAATAACAATAAAATAAATCTTTACAAACAAACTAAATGTTCACAGAAGCTTTATATTATCTTAGATATTATAGGTAATGAAAAAGGAAAACCTTTTTGAGTGTATAGTCAAATTGGATGAAAACAACACTCTGTTTTATTCAAGGGTTTTGGGTATCCACAGATTGGGACATGCACGTTGAGTCTATGAATTGGTTCCCCTTGGTTTTTAAGGGGTAATTGTATGCAGCCTGAATTTCACCACAGTATCATGGGTGGTTTCCAAGACAACCAATTAAAAAACATCCAAGAGAAGAAGCTGTGTAACTTTTTATGGGAGCCTTGGGAGTCATGCCTTGTTGCTTCGGCTACAATATTAAGTGTATTATTCAAGGTTTAGTAAAAAAAAATAGACAGAACTATAACTAGAACATGCATGGCATATTTCAGATTGGGGCATACTTTGGGGACACGTTAGACAAGTTTGAAAATCATAAATAATGCCAAAAGAAAGTTTAGATGGATGTATGACTGCTTGTTCACTGGCAGTATTTCTTCAGAGATGCCTCAGTTTTCCCAAATGATTGAATCAGTTCTATTTGTTTTGTTTTCTTTTGCTTTGTTTTCCCCAAACATATCCATTAGGCAAAGTCAACTGACTGGGGGGTTTAAATATATTTACAAAACCTTTTGCAGAATACCCATGTTAGTGTCACGCTGTACAGCTTGAAATTGTGCCCTAATCAGTCCATGCACTTGAGCATGTTTCACAAAGATATTACACGGATACCTGTTATCCTACATATTTACACACAGAAGGATGCAGTTAGACAACTACATGCATTTAAACACAGAAGGATGCAGTTAGATAGTGTAAAACAACGGCAATGCATTGGGTTTTGGAACTATATTTACACAGTTTTAAATGTTTTTCATTGATGAATAATTTGTCATTTGTAGTTCATGTGTGTATGTGTGTGTATTTGTGTGTGTGTGCAGGAGAGAGAGAGAGGGAGGGAAGAAGGGAAGGAGAGGGAGAAAAAGAAAGGAAGGTGGAGGATGAATCAAATTCATTAAATCAATTATTAATGTTTTGTGGGATATAAATAGTTATCAATAGAAATACAAAATAACTTCTGGTAACTATTCTCATGTAATAGTCTATATACCTTCATTCCAATAAAATCTATCCCGAGGACATTTTCTCAAACCGGAAAAAGGTAGAAAGTTTTCCATCTTATTCAGTTTCAAGCTCTGTCTCTCCATCACAGCCCTCACTGCAGGATCCAGAGCCCAGGCAGCTGAGTGAGCCACTTTGCTGCTTTCTGACTGTTGTCCAAGTGCTCAGGCAGAATGAAGGAAAGTTCTAGACTAGCCACAGGATCCTTATTTGTTTCAAAACAACCATATGTAGCTACTTATATACATAAGTTGATGAATAAAGTGTAATTAAAGGATATCCACTTAGGTTTTTTATCATCATTGGATACGAAAATGAAAAGTACATTTTCTTCTTTCACATTCAAAGATCCAAGCTTATGCTGAGAGCCTTTCACCAGCTCATTCATACTATTCCTCAAAGGAAGTTAATGAGCCACTCCAAATGTGAACAGAAGAAAGCGTTGACACTTGCAAGGGAATGTAATCCGCTGTCCTGGGGATAAGAGGTTTAATGCCACAGCTCAGCTGCATACCTGATGCAGAAGGCTTTGGCAACTGACTGATTTCACTATGCCACATGAGTAGCTTGATTTTGCTGCACTGATGAAACTACATCTATTATTATGACTATTGACTTTGTCTTTCTGTTTGTTTGGTTTGGCGTCGTCTGAACAGATTTCGGTCACACACACACTCTTGTTCTTGCTAACATTTTAAATTCATATTTTTTTTATAAATAGAATCTAGTTAAAGTAGAATTGATTTGAAAGTTTTTTACTAAGCACTCAAATATTCTTTTCAGATGAAATAAGTCACATTGTGTTTTGTTTAACTAGTTACTGGTATATTTAAACCATTTTCTTATTTAAATGAAATAAAGTGTTCTAATACATCAATAAATTTGTACTCTACTTACCACTGATCAACAGATATGTGAACTCTGATTATAATGACGATTTCACAAATGTCAGATTGAATGGTTAGGAGTAAAAAGTCTGGAGTCCCCCCTCAACTTTTAGCATTCTGAGAGTTATTATCCCAATTAAAGCAAGGAGGATATAGATCTGAATAAAAAGTACTTTGCCAATCCTGTGTCATTAAAGCTTAACCTTCAAGGAGGACAACTGTTTTCAAATTTTATTTTCTAATGACATTACTAAATACCAAACAAACTTTTGTTTGATAAAAATTTTCCCAATGATTAAGGATATCATGTCAAGACCATCAAGGATGAAGCACAGCCTTTGTTTGTATAGAACATTATTAAATCATATAACTTAGAATTCTATAGCATTGTAAGTTTCAATCATTTGATAAATCTCCCATTGGTGGATAAGCAAACAAAAATAAAAATAGAACAGCTATTTCGGCATTTAATACAACATCAATCTATTTAAAGGAAAAAAAGAACCATGTATGTAACTACTCACAGAGTTGATCAGAGACTCACTAGGGAAGTCAATTTGTATTAAGAAATTGCAAGACATATTACACCTGTCAGAATGACTAAGATCAAAACCCCAATGGTAGCTCGTACTAGATAGAAAATGGAGCAAAGGTAACACTTCTCCATTGCTACTGGGAGTGCAAGCTTTGGAAACCAAAATTGAGATATCTCTGAAAATTGGGAATAAATCTACCTCAAGACCCTGCTGTACCAATCTGGGGCATTTACTCAAAGAATGCTCAATCATACTACAAGGATTCTTGCTCAAGTATGTTCATTAGTTGCTTTATTTTAAATAGCCAGACCCTGGAAATGACCTAAATGTCCCTCAACCAAAGATGGATAAAGGAAATATAGCACATTCGCTCAATGGATTATTACTCAGCTGTTATAATGACATCATGAAATCTTAAGACAAATGGATGAAACTATTAAAAAATCATCCTAAGTGAGGTAACTTAGACAAAAAGACAAACATGGTATGTGCTCACTTAAAAGTGGATATTAGCTGTAAGTAAAAGATAATCAATCATGTTATAATCCACAGACCCAGGGAGACTAGGTAGCAAGGAGTACCTAATGATGGGAACATGCATGGTCCCAAACTCTTTAATTGGCCTTTGGGACCTTATTCTTCATACTGGGTTGCCTTGTCCAGCCTTAATGCAAGGGTTGATGCATATCCTTAATTACAACTTGTATGCTGTGATTTTTGCACAACCATGGGAGGTCAATTCTTTTTTTTTTAACTAGAAATCAATAAGGAATAGATAGGAGGAAGGGAAAGCAGAAGGGAGGTAGGGAGGAGAAACTGGGAAAAGAGGAAGGTAGAGAAATTGAAGTCAGGATGTAAAATTAATTTTTAATTAATTAATTAAAACATAAAGTAATTTTTTAGAAATAAAAGAAAGGAAAATGCAAGATCTGGAAGTTTGGGGAAACTCAGATGGAATTCAAGCTAGTATCACACTCCAAAGTTGTAATGTGAATCATCTGACTGGACTTTAAATTGGAAGCAACAGTGTTGGACATATGCTTGGAGAAATTAATGCTAGTTCAGTTCTAGAACAGTCTGAAAAAAGTATCCAGAGAATTAATGATAATTTTTCCTTTAGTAACTGAACATTGGTCAAGCAAAGGAAAAGTAAGTTTGTGCAAGAATTTATAGCAAGAAAGGGGGTACACATTTCACAGTTGGAGTTTGTTCAGTAAAGGAAATACCAGTTAAACTCGCCCAACAATGATTGTTTGAGGAGACATCAAACTTCTTGTTTTTCTTTTTTGGGGCCTTATTCCCAAAAAAAGGCATAGCATTCATAATAAGAACAAAGAGACTCATCAAACACCACTCACCAGCTCTGAATTACATTGGCAGACAATTTCATAGTACCATTTTTGCTTAATAGGAATGGAGATGGAGTGGCCTTTAGATTTTTACATATAATAATTTAAAATTATTCTTTGAGAATGGCATACATGTATACAAAATATTTTGATCACATTTACCTCCCACTCTACTCATCAAACTTCTCCAAATTCCCTCCTCCATATATGTTTCCCAAATTTATGTCTACATTTTCTTTCTTCTTTAATAACCACCCAAGTCTAAATACTGCTGGTCATATATGTATAAGAATGGGGCCAACTATTGAAATGTGGTCAGGACACCATGGTCACATAGCTGAAGAAAACCAACTCTTCCTTTCCTAGTAGCCCTTGACTACCAACAGATTCTCTTGATTTATGCTGGAGTTTTGACTGACTTGGTCTTGTGCAGCTCTTATTCAGGTAACTTCAGCTGCCTGAATTCATGGACAATGGCTGTGTCAAAGTCAGACTTTGCTTCACTCCTGTCCTCCCCGATCTTCTGCTTTTCCAGTCTTTCTACTCTTTCTTCCAAGATGTTCCCTGAGCCACGGGTTGTTGGTGGGTGATTCAGAAGTTCCAGTTGTGGTCGAGAACTCTGAAGACACTTATCTGACCTTTGATATGGTCTGTGTTAAATGCTGTCTGCTGCCCAAAGTTTCTCTGGTCAGATCTGAGTTCTACACTACTTTATGGTTATAAAGATAGATGTTTAAAAGGCCTATGTTCTAGTCTCTTTGAGCCAAGAAAGTACTCTGCAGGCCATGAAAAGAAACCTACATACCAATCCACATACAAAACCCTCTACCTACAATCTCTCCTGCCTGCAACTGTTGGGGCAATTGTAGCACAGAACTACAGCCAAAGTTTGGTTTAATTTGAGGCCCATACTATGTAAGGAAGTCCATGTCCTACACTGTCTGGATGGCCAGAAACCAGAGACTGAAGAGACCAGAGACTTAAGGTAGAACAAACTATTGTTTGAAAAATAAAATAAGTAAGTAAATATACATAAATATTTCCTAATGATATTCTGCTTTACTTATAGATTGCTGTCTTACCCAGCAATCATTAGAGAGGCTTCCTCTGGCAGCAGAGGAGAGCAGGTGCCCAGATCCACAGTAAAGCATTCCTGCAGAGTGTGTATACCTGAGTTCTCCATCAGGTCCCTCCATAAAAGAAGGCAAGGAAAGCCTGCAGGAATCAAAGGGATAGAAAATACCAGAAGAACATGGCTCAACCAAATCAACTAAGCAGGGCTCATGTGGGTTCACAGAGACTAAAGCTTCAAATACTGGCCTGCATAGATTTGTACCAGGTCCTCTGCAGATATGTTGTGGCTGTTAGCTTGATATTTTATGAAACTCCTAACAGGTAACAGGTCTATCACTGACTCTTTTACCTATTCTTGAGACTCTTCCTCCTTATTGGGTTGCTTTGTCCAGTTTGGCAGGAGGGCTTTTTCCTTGTCTTATTATATCTTGTTTTGTGTGTTTGACTATAGTTTCTTGGAGATCTACTCTTTTCTGAAGATAAAATGGAAGGAGAGTGTGGATATGTGGGAGAGAAGATGTAGGAAGAACCTACGGATAGTGGAAGGAGGAAAAACTGTGGTTGGGGTGGATTGTATGAGAGACCAATCTCTTTTCAATGTTCAAATAGGTAGTCTAATACAGTTAGCAAAATAGATGTAGTAGGTTCTTGCCTAATGCCTATGAGTATCCTGAACATAAGCTCTTGGTTATATTTATAGTACCAGACACCAGACACCTGTGAAATTGGCCTTAAATTGAATTAGAAAATCATTGTTACCTCCATAACAATCATGTCAATAACGCACTCATGATAGGATAGATATAATAGAAACTTTTAGAAACTAAGATATCTGTAAGTAGAAGAACATCAGCAGTTATTATCTGCCAAATAGAAATACAAATCCGTCAGGTGATTTTAACCTGTTTCCACAAGTAAAATTTTGCTGGATTCTAGCTGTGACATTTGATTACATTTTGCCTACAGCAGCTTCTCTGCTCTAACAGGAGAGCTTAATGCTTGTGACAGGACCATGCCTCCAACAAAATTCCAGGAAATTCATTATCTAGACCCTATTTTCACAAATAATTTTTTCTGGATCCTACCTATGCCATCTGATTGCATTTTGCCTATATCAGTTTTTATGATCTAACAGGAGAGCTTAATGCTTGTGACAGAACTGTGCCTCCAACAAAATTCTACAGTATTCATTATCTAGATCTTCAAAACTTTTGTAGACTCCTGTTATAAGAAATTATTTTTTGAGATCTTAGAATGGAAAAACAGAGCTATCTTTCTTTTGAAAATCCAGGAATTATTTCATCTACAGTGCTGATTCCTTGTCTTCAACATGTGCGAGGTTTAATATGATACTCTTGAGGATATTAAGGAAATTAATGCCAGACTGGAAGAATACTGATCTCTGCGACTCACAATCCCCAAATTTCTGTTACAAGAAAGAGGTTAATTTAAATTATAGCAATTACAATACCTCCAATGTGTGACATTTTATATAATTTCAAGTGTTGTTTCACAGTCTTTAGTATTAAACAATCAATCTTGATATGGCTTTTAGGATTAGAAGAACAGCGAGCTATGGAAGTACCTATGCTGCATCTGGAGGATGGATGATATATTAGCAAATCTTCATTCTTCTTCCTCGCCTCATTTTTCCCTTATTCATCTTCTCATTTATTTCTTCTTGGCCAAAAAGGAAATCCACTTATCAAATCTATATTGCTGAAAAGTATAGTAAAAAGTATAACTCACCAAAATTAGACATAGATGAGGTGGTTTCTTCCTCATCTCCAATTTGATTTTGATTTGTACCTTTATCCTCTTTCACGTAGCAGAAGTCTAGACAAGTTTTACAATGAGTCCTGTTAACATCGGACACGTCCCACGTGATTGTTAAAATATATTGCAATTCATAAAATACAGCTCATTTTAGAAATGCTCAAATTATAAATATAATGGTTCTATTACTATATGAAAGTGATCCTGAAATTGCTTCTTAGGAGTCTTTCTGTTATTTAGTCCTGCACAAAAATCTTCAAGCCAGAAGGATTCATTGAAATAGATTTGGAGGCAAAGTCAGTCTTCTATAAAAATACCAAGAACAAGTAGGGAAGTGTTAGCTATGGTACTCTTATCCATTCAACACAACCTCCTCCTCCTCTCTCTCTCTCTCAGAGAGAGAGAGAGAGAGAGAGAGAGCCTCTCTCCTTTTTGTTTCTTCATTCCCTCTTTCTCCACCCTGCTCACATTTTCTCTCCCTCCATCACCACTGATAATGTGTTGAAATTCTAATAAGTTATGTAGAAGCTATATTGACAATTCTCTTGATTCAGTTTTTATGTCTCTAAAGTAAAATTAATAATTCCTTTCAACCAACTGCTAAATGTGTTCAGTCTGAGAACATTTAGTAACTTTGACACACACATTTTCAATGTTAATGCTACAGAATCTGATCTCCTTATACTATAATCTACAGACAGCCTATATATTAATAGCCATTTAGTAACTAGAAGAAAATTATTTGGAAAATGTAATACTATGAATATGTTATTTATTATTATACATTGTTCTTAAAACAGCTCACCTAAATAACATATTAGAATAAATCTCATAAATATATATTCGTTATTAATATTTCTCTTTGATATTATCTTACAGGAAAGAGAATTTATAAAATCAGTTTGTCAAAATCCTGCTATCAATAAAAATTTACAAAAGTTTGTGAATTGATTATACTTTTTGCATCCTAGGAAATCAGTACTGGTCTTCATCTTTGTGTCTTGTTTTCTAGTCTGGGTGTAGTGACAATTGTGACTGCTTGGACCACAGTTTAGAGTAATAAATCGGCTCCCTAATTCTAGACAGTCAGATCATGAATAGATGAGCAAAGTCTCAGAAATGACTATATTGTTATTGATATCTTACATGACTGACTTTTATCAATTCTAAAGATAATATTTTCAGATTAATATTTCTTAAATGGATAAAAATTGAGATGCTAAGATATTCTCATATATTAGCAAGAAATTCTTTCAAAATCAACCTCTATATTTTTTTCTGTCAGAGATATATCACAATGGATGAAAAGATGATTCAGAAATTAACAGCAATATTTGCTATTCTAGAGAACCTGAGTTTGTGTCCCAGTACCTAAACTGGGCCTCACAACCTTCCATAACTTCAGTTTTAGGGAAGCTAACACACCCTATTCTGGCACCAGACAAGACATAATCTACATAAATGCATACAGGCAAAACACTCCTATACATAAAATAATAACAAATGCTCTTTAAAGGATATGTAAAATGAAAGATCTATAAAATTTAGCCCATAATTATATTTTGATGATATATTCAATGTCTGATTTAAGGCAAAAAGGTATCCTTCAAAAACTATATGGTAGTTCTTTGTACTGTGCTTGGAGAAGCATTTTGTGAAATGACTAAAGGAGTCAACATCTAAAATGCCATTTTCCAAAAAGGTTCCACATACTGCAACAGTGGAATTCCTGAGAATATGTGCCTGGCCATTATTCTTCTTTGAGTCATTTACGTGAGAAGTTCCTTGGCTCTTTGTTGAAATGTTTTACAACAAGAGGGAAGAAAATGTAATTGAAACAGTGGCTCTGAGAGATCCAAGTGTGACCTATAATCAACAGACTGGAGAGTTGTTTTCTGTAACAGAGCCAAAAGCTAGTGCTTCTGGGGGCAGCTGAAAACAACTCAGTTTGGAAAGAGATTGAAAAGAATGTGTCATGCCGGATTACTTCTGAAAGTTCATCTGCTGTACACTTCAGGAGACCAAGAGAATCCGAAATAGGGAAGGAGGAAGTCCAAGCATCTTTACTTGAGGATGATATGATAGTATACATACAAGACCTTAAAAATCCACTCAGAAACTGTTACAGTAGAGAAACACTTTCAGCAAAGTAACAGGATACAAACTAATAAGCAAGAATCAGTAGCCTCTTGAATGCAAGTGACAGACTAAAAATGAAATCAGGGAAACACACTTATAAAAATAATCTCAAAAATATCTTGAGGTAATTATAACAAAAAAGTGAAATATTTGTATGATGGAAATATTTTCAGAGGTTTCTGTCTTGCCTGTTTCCCACAGTTGTTAAGTCCTAAAGAAATTACACAGAGGTCTACATTAGTTATAAATTGATTGGTCCATTAGCTCAGGCTTCTTATTAACTCTTATAACTTATAACATTAGCCCATTATTCTTGTCTATGCTAGCCATATAGCTCAGTCTTATTCAGTGAGGCAGTCACATCTTACTTCTTCTATGGCTGAGTCAAGACTGCAGATTAGGACTTCCTTCTTCCCAGAATTCTCCTGTTCTCATTGACCCACCTCTACTTNTATAAATTGATTGGTCCATTAGCTCAGGCTTCTTATTAACTCTTATAACTTATAACATTAGCCCATTATTCTTGTCTATGCTAGCCATATAGCTCAGTCTTATTCAGTGAGGCAGTCACATCTTACTTCTTCTATGGCTGAGTCAAGACTGCAGATTAGGACTTCCTTCTTCCCAGAATTCTCCTGTTCTCATTGACCCACCTCTACTTCCTCTCTGTTTGTCCTGCCTATACTTCCTGCCTGGCTAGTACTGGCCAATCAGCATTTTATTAAAATACAATTGACAAATAGCATTGTCCCACAGCATGGAAAATGTAAGACATTATAGAAAGAAATTGAAGAAGACATCAGAAGATGTAAAGATCTGCCATGCTCATAGACTGATAGGTTTAACATAGTAAAAGTAACCATCCCACCAAAAGTAATCTACAGTTCAATACCCATAAAAATGCTACATGGTTATTCAGAGATGTTTAAAGTTTAGTTTTTAGCTTCATATGGAAACACACACACAGGAAAAAAACAACCAGGATAGATTGAACAATCCTGAGCAATAAAACACACACACACATGCACATAAAGAATAACCAGGATAGATGGAACAATCCTGAACAATGAAACACACACATACACACACAAAGAACAACCAGAATAGATGGAACAATCCTGAACAATGAAAGAACTGCTGGAGATCTCAGCATCCCAGATTTCAAGTTGTACTACAGAGCTATAGTAATAAAAACTATAGTGTAGGCATAAAGGCAGACATTGGTAAATGGAATCAAATTGAAGACCAGACATAAATCCACACATATATTGATAATTGATTTTTTTATAAAGAAGCCAGAGATATACACTGGAAAGTGGTAAAATCTCCACCAAATGGTGTTGGTCACACTGGATGACTCTGCATAGAACAATCAAAGTAGATCCATCCTTACCACCCTGCAAAAAACTCAAAACCAAATGGACTAAAGACCTTAACATAAAATCAGATATGCTGAGCTTGGTAGAAAATAAAGTGGGTAACAGCCTTGAACTCATTAGTGCAAGAAAAGACTTTCTGAACAGAACACCACTAACATAGGCACTAAGATCAACAATTAGTAAATTAGACCTCATGACACTGAAAACTTCTGCACATAAAAGGACACCAACATTTGGACAAAATGGCAACCTACAGAATGGGAAAAGATTTTAACTAACTACATATCTGATAGAGGACTAATATATAAAATATATACAGAACTCAAAAAACTAGAAATCAAGAAAACAAATAACACAATTCAAAACTTGAGTACTGTTGTCAGAGGCCGCTTGTTCATTTTCAGATGCCCAGGCATGAAATAAACACTCATTAACTGTATTATTTGCAATACTGTTTAGAAAATAGCTTAAGCATATTTCTAGCTAGCTCAAATATCCTAAATTAACCCATCTCCATTAATCTGTGCATCACCACGAGGTTGTGGTCAACCAGCAAAGTTTTGGCAGCTCCAGCAAAGGGGTTTGTCTCTGTTGGCAGCTACATGTCTTCTCACTGACTCTACCTACTCTCTCCTCCTCTTTCTCCTTGGAAATCCTGACTTGCCCTATTCTAATAAGCCACTAGCTGAAACAGCTTTAATCATTAACCAATAAAGCAAAACATAGACAGAAGAATTTCCCACACCAGAGTACAGTTATAAACAGAAAATTCTCAAAAATAAAACTCTAATAGCTTGGAAACACTAAGAAATGTTCCATATTTAATCAGCAAGCATTTAGAAATCAAACTGACTTTAACATTTCTTCTTACATTATCAGAATAGCATAGATCATTAAAAGACAACAGCTCATCCATTGATAGTGAGATTTCAAAGGTGCCCAGCTACAATGAAAATGAATGTGATGGTTACTCAGCAGAGAGTAGATCTACCTCAAAATCTGGCAATGCCAATTTTTTGAGAAATTACCATACTGATTATCTAAAGGGGTTGTACCAGCTTGCACTTCCACCATCAATTCAGGAGTATTCCCTTTACCCCACAACTTCTCCAGCATAAGTTGTCATCAGTGTTTGTGATCTTGGCAATTCTAAAAGTATAAGATGGAATCTCAGAGTTGTTTTGATCTGCATTTCTCTGATGGCTAAGGATTTTGAGCATTTCCTTAATTGTCATTCAGTCATTTTAGATTTCTCTGTTGGAAGTTCTGTGTTTAGGTCTGTACTGGAATTTTTATTGGATTATTTGTTCTTTTGATAACAAATTTCTTGAGTTCTTTGTATATTTTGAAGAGCAGATCTCTGTCTGATGTGGGGTTCATGAAGATCTTCTCCCATTCTGTGGAAATAACCTTCCTCAAGGCCCAGCAATACCACTTTTTGGTATATACCAAAAGGCTGCTCAATCATACCATAAGGACATGTGCTCAACTATGTTCATAGCTGCATTGTCTGTCATAGCCAGAACTGTAAACAACCTAAATGCCCTTTGACTTAAGAATTGATAAGGAAAATGTGGTATATTTATACAACCAAGTATTAAACAGCAAAAAAAAAAATGATATCTTGAAATTTGCAGGCAAATGGATGGAGCTAGGAAACATAACATTTAGTGAGGTAACCCAAACCCAGAAAGACAATTATCATATGTAGTCACTCATAAGTGGTTTTTAAACATAAAGCAAAGAAAACCAGCCTAAAAATCACAACCCCATAGAACCTAGACACCAATGAGGACCCTAATAGAATCATACATGGATCTAATCTATGGTAAAGAGAAAAGGAACTCTTCAGTAAAATGGAAGAATGGGGATCATAGGAGAGGGTTAAATGGGAGGGGAGGGGAGAGGAAGGGAGTGGAGCAGAGAAAAATGTATAGTTCAATAAAATCAATAAAAAATTAAGATCTGCTTATGTCACTCTTGAGTATACATTCTTAGGACACTTCATCCTACTGCAAAGATACTTGCTTAGCTGTGTTCACTGTTACTTAATAATAGCCAGAAATTGGAAGCAACCTAAATCCAATAAAATAATGGATAAGAATATGTAATACATTTATACAATGGAGCACTCAGTCATTAAAAATCAGAATTAGAAATACAAAGATAAATGGATGAAACTAGGAACTAAAACCAAAATAAAACATGCTAAGTGAAGTAACACAGACCCAGAAAGATAAATGGTGCAGGAGAATTGTCCATATTCTGTCAGTCATGTATTTTAATAAAATGCTGATTGGCCAGGCAGAAAGTAGAGGCAGGTCAACCAGAGAGGAAATAGAGGCAGGGCGATGAGAACAGGAAAATACTGGAAAAGAGGAAGCCCATTCCTCCCAGTCCAGCCCAGACCACCGAAGAGGCAACATGTGACCTGACTGGCTGTCTTTCCATGACTCGGTACACCGATCGTATCTATTCTTATTACCTAATTTATAACCTACAAGAGCTAATAAGAAGATTGAGCTAATGGGCCAATCAGCTTTATAACTTATGGAGATCTCTGTGTGATTTTCTTTGGGGCATACAGGCTATGGGGTACTGGGCAGGACAGAAACCCCAACAAGCCAGCCCTCATATTATACACAAATGTGGTATGTATTTGTTTATATGTGGATAATACCTGTTAACTCGGTCATAAGCATCCTACAATCCATAGAAACACAGAGTTTTACTGTGTGATCTTTCACTCTTTTGGCTTTTGGAGGGGCCCACCACCCAGCTCCGAAATAAATCACAGATGGAGGTTTTTCTTAATTATGAATGCCCGGCCATAGTTTGGCTTGTTTCTAGCCAGCTTTTCTTAATGTAAATTGTCTAGACTACCTTTGGCCTCTAGGCTTTCACCATTCTCTTAGTTATGTATATCTTACTTTTCACTCTTACTCTGTGGCTGACTGGGTGGCTGGCCTCTGACATCCTCCTCTCCTTGCTTTCTTGCTTTTCATTCCTCATTCTGTTTATACTCTTTGTCTGTCAGCCCCACCTATCCTTGTCCTGTCTTTCTATTGGCCATTCAGCTTTGTATTGGGACCATCAGATGTTTTAGACAGGCACAGTAACACAGATTCACAGAGTTATACAAATGTAGTGTAAACCAAAGTTATGTACCTGAAAATAACATTCCCCAATATTTCCCCCTTTGCTTTCTGAACAAAATTTTAAAATTTAACTTTAACATAATAAGATGGTATACACTAAGAACAATTGTCAAGTAAAGATTACATTCACAATGTAATAAATTACAGTTCATTTGTGTCTGGCAAATTTAAAGAAATAGACTGCATAATGCTTTATTAATCTTGAACTTTATTAATGATATTAAGAAAGGGACAACAGCAGCAGGTTTGGGGCAGAGTTCTCCTATTGTCTATACAGAAAAATACATATATTCAAAAATTTTAAAGACCGTTGGATATTTGGATGCTGACTGAAGGAAAAAAATCTATCCAATAAGGATCATCAAGGAAAGGGAATATAACTTATAAGAACGGATGATCTAAACATATACATTTAAATATATATATATATATATA
>LOEQ01004360.1:179888-190226 GCA_001685075.1 Bramus lutescens | reverse complement strand
GATATAAGCTAGCCGTGTGGGAGCCGGGCGGACGAAAAACAGGCCTGCGCTCCCATTTCACTACACACCCCAGCATGGGTGACAACTAAGGAAAGCTTCATCTCTGGACATATCTTCTCCCCAGAATTTTTGTTCATCAAGGGGACAGAAGACACCAAGGCAGAATCCGATGGGTGAAGAAATCAGTTTGTGCAAAGATAGTTAGGCATATCTTGCAGAGACACTCCCTGGTCCCTCTGAAAGAACACACCACAGCAAGTTTAAGTTTTGCTCCGTTATTTACTCTCTTCAGTCTAGCTGCTGTATTTCAGAGCAGGAGGGTGTCTTACCACTTCTCCAGGGGCTTTAGTTGCCTTGTAATTATTTCTCTTTGGAAGCTGGCAGGATGATGGAATCAGAGACCACATACAGACAGACTAAAATTAGAAAGAAGGGAAGATACAAGAAACATGTAAAAATGCCTATAATGAACTCATGCATTTTGAGGAAACTTCTGATCTAATGAGAATGGATTTTGTTGAGATGATTGTACACCAACAATTAATTATTCATGGCAGAGCCATTATTAAGATTTCATTTTGTTTAAAGGCCTCTAAGTGACTTAGAAAATTGGGTTAAGTGGGAGAAGAATTTCAAGAAAGAGACAAGGGAAAGCTTTTCACTATATTGGCTTTTTAAATATTTTCAAGATAGATCTTGTGAATTGGCACATAAATTATACTCTGAAAACACCCAGTGACTTGCATGGACACTGTCTGTGCAGTGGTAGATGGTGTGCCAGCATGGTGATATGAAAACAGCTGGACGGGTTTGGGAAAGACTTAGGCATTTATTCCAGAATTCTATCATAATTCAATTGGGTGTGGGTAGTAGGAGTCTCCGTGAAACAACAGGATTATGCAACCTGTGACATTTTGTGTCCAGTGGGAAGTGAATGCACACTCTGCTCATTTACAGTAATGTGAAGTCAGGCATGATTTAGTTTTATAAGACTTTGGTGTCTTAGACCCTATGACTTGTTTTTCTTTGAAATTGGTGTCATGTTGAGGTTTTAATAGGAGATTGATTTACAGCATAGAGTTAGAGATCTAGGGTGAAGTCATAGAAAGCCATTGTGCTCAGGATCTGTCCTTGCAGGTGCTTAAGAGATGTTTATTGAACAAAAAGAAAACTTTGGTCTAGCTTGTATCCAGATCCTCCTAGGACAGTGTCGGGCACATAGTAGGAGTTTGGGAAGTGTCACAGTTGACTTAGGATCAGAGCCTTTCAGTGAGGAGACCAATCAGGAACCATGGTGAGAGAGAAAGCTGTACAAAAGGAGGACCTCTTCTCTGGTGGGGACTTAAGAATCCTGCAACACCTTTAGTACAATAAGAGAGCAGAGTAGCTAGATCAGTGTGAGTCAGGAGGTAGAGAACAAATAAGTCAGGGTGATTAAGGTTGAGTTTTTATCTGGGAATGGTAGCAGCATCCACCATAGACAGAATTCTTCGTCTCGAGACAGTATGCCATGGGAGGGCAGAAGACACAATAAACAAAACATACAATGGAAACTATATGATCAGCTTAGGAAGGAGCCATTGCCATAATATCAGGATGAATTCAGCATGGGTTTTTATTTCTAAAAATTTGTAGCATTTTACAAAAAGTTGCCTGTTGGGGGAGGCTGCTTGTTTGTCCCAGCCACTCAGAACCAAAATAATCACACAGAAACTGCATTAATTAAATCACTGTTTGGCCCAGTATTTCTAGCTTCTTATTGGCTAACTCTTACATATTAATTTAACCCATTTCTAGTAATCTGTGTATTGCCACGTGACTGTGGCTTACTGGCTAAAGTTCTGGCATCCGTCTCTGGCGGAGCTACATGGTTTTTCTCTGACTCTGCCTTCCCTCTCCCAGCATTCAGCTTAGTTTTCCCCACCTAGTTCTGTTCCCCTATAGCACTGCTATGGGCCTAAAGAAGTTCCTTTATTTATCAGTGATAATCACAGCACACAGAGGGAAATCCCACATCAGTTGTCTTGTTTAAAAACAAGTTGGTTTCTTCCATGCTTGTGGCTTCTCTATTCATAATAGCCAGAAATTGGAAGCAACTTAGATGCCACTCAACAGAAGTATGGACAAAGAAAATGTGGTACATTTACACAATGGAACAGTTAATAAAAACATGACAGAATGAAATTTTCAGGCAAATGGAAGGAGCTAGAAAAAAACACATCCTAAGTGAGGTAACACAGACCCAGAAAGGTAAATATGCATTTGCTTATATGTGGATATTAGCTGCTAAATAAAAGATAACCAGGCAACAATATATAGATCCAGAGAGGTTAGGCATAGAGGAAGGGACTAGGAATGGGGAATAGAACAGATTTTATGGGTGGACTTGAGTAAGGGCGTAAGAGGGAGTGGAAATGGGAGGACCAGGAGGGGAGATGGGGTTGAGTGAGGGAATGTGAGAAGAGGCAGCTAGAATTGACGAGCATTTTAGGAATGGTATGGAAACCTAGTGCAGTGGAAACTTCCTAAAATATACGACAGTGATCCTAATGAGATCTCCTAATAATGGGGGTGACAGAGTCCCAACTGGCCATCTCTTGTCACCAAATGGATCTTCTAGTACTAGGACTGGGTTACATCCAATTGAGTTGTTGGCTAAAAGAGTCTCATGGAAATCTCCAAACAATCCAGGATGCTGGCAAGACAATAGGTTACTATCTGCAGACTGACAACGAGGCCCCACTGCTGAAGACAGCACCCATACAACTCAATAAACATGATAGAGGTAGAGCTGGTACCTGCATAGAACCTTCACCCCCTTGCTCTAGTGTCTTTTGTATGTGAAGATACTCTGCAGGCTTCCAGAATAGAAATGTAAGCACCAACTCAGCCACAAAACCTTTCATCTACAGACTGTCCTGCCTGCAAAATATGCCAGGGCCATGGCAGCACAAAGCTTGAGAGAGTAACCAACCAATGTCTGGTCTGATTTAAGGCCCTATCCATGAGGTAGAACTCATACCCAACACTTCTTTGGTGACCATGATCCAGAGGCTAGATAGCTCAGAGACCTAGGGTAAAGCTAAATACTACCGGCCTTAAAAAGAAAGTAACAATAAAATGGTCCCTAATTCTATTTTGCTATGCTCTTAGGCTGGTGCCTTACTCAACCATCATCAGAGAAGCTTCCTCCTGCAGCAGATGGAACAAATACAGAGATGCACAGTCAGAGAGTGAGAGACTTCAGATCATTCAGCTCTAAAGGAGATGTCTCCATCAAATCCCTCTCCTTGGGGCTCAAGGAATCCAGCAGAAGAGGAGGCAGAAGGAATGTGGGAACTAGAGGGATGGAGGATGCCTGGAGAACAAGGTTCCCTAAATCAACTGAACAGGCTCATACTAACTAAGAGATTGAAGCAGTAAGCACAGGGTCTGTGGGTGCCTGCACCAGGCCCTTTGCATACATATTATAGTTTCAGTCTAGTACTTTAATGGGACTCCTGAACATGTGAACAAGTGTGTCTCTGATTCTTGTGCCTTCTCTTGGGGCTCTTATTTCTGTCGGTTTGCCCTGTCCAACTTCCATGGGATCACTTTTGTTTTATATTAATAAAACAACAATAATAGCAACAGCAATCCCATGGTGGTTTCTTCTCGATGCATTTTCAGGGATATGTCGTAGAGACACTCTCTTCAGTGATGTTGGTGTCAAGTCAAAATGCGCACAGCTTTCTGCACTCATTTCCAACAGCAGAGAGACACTGCGGCAAGTCTGCAGCTCCTTCACTCTGACATCAGCTAACAGCCTGTGTTTGTGTCTCTCGACTTCAGTGCTTTGCAGAGCAATGAGGAGGTTGCTGTTTCCTTAGCCCAGCAGACACCACAGCCAAATTCCCCAACACGTTTACACATTTCACACAAGAATGTTTAGGCTTGGAAGCTAAACATCTTCCTCTCTTGGAACATGTTTTTCAAAACTGCTTCCTTCGTGTAGGGTGAGATAGGAAGGCTTTGCCCCGAGTCAGCTTCAGCGTCTGGTAGAGCACAAGCTCCTGTCTAAGGCAAAGGCTGGGCAGGAAGCCTCTCTTTTGTGAGTCTGACTCCAGGACACCCAGAAAGAATTTTTTCATGCCTCACATGTCTGTGAGGATCTTGCCCCATTTCTTGTATGGCCTGGTTTCTTTCAGTTGATTAGTAAACTGTGACTCCTTGCCTTTAAGTCCCAAGAATGCTAGGATTCTGGCAGCCAATAGTGATTTACAGTTAAGGTTTAGATTCTTGGGTCTGGGACTGTAGCTCTGTCAGCACAGTACTTGCCTAGCATCATGCAGGAAGCCCTGGGTTTAATGCTCAGCAGCACATAAAACAGGCAGTGGCAATCGCTCTATAGTATTCCCAGCACTCGGGAGCTAGAAGCAGGAGGACCAAGGTCATTTTTGGCTATGCAGTTAATTTGACATCAGCCTGGGATACACTGAGACACTGAGACCCTGGAGTGGGGAGGAGAAGAGAGAGAGAGAGAGAGAGAGAGAGAGACTGGAAGAAGGGAGGGAGAGAGCTGCACTATTTTCTCTGGGAAGCACAGAATTTTCTGAGATGCCTTCTTCCTTGGCCTTGTCTCATTCAATACTGCATCTTTTCTCACCTGGAGTCTTGGCTTCTGTTGATCGCACAGTGAAACTATAGTTAGTACCAGGGATGGAGGGAGCCTTAGCATATCCATACAGGGCTGTTCCTAACTGAATAGGAAAAGATAACTCTGGAATATTCAGGATGCAAGGAACATTCCAGCCTCTTACTAAAGCATAACACACAGCGAAGGCTAGCATCAATTATTCCATTCCAAACACCCTTAAGTCAGCCCCGAAGCTTGTGTTTATTTCCTGCCTCTCTTAGCACCTTTTGCCTGATCGTGCTGGCCTCAACCTTCCATACCCCATGTGTTCATTGCTGCCAGCCTCCGCTCTCCCTTCTTTGGCTACTTGAGGAGCTTACTATATGAGTGCCCCAGACTTTCTTCTCATGAAATCAACTGGTGGCTCCTTTCAAATGTAATTTAGTGACATACCTCCTCTGCTCAGCAGCCTGGATTTTCCTCTTTACCATTCTGGTCTTTGTGCTCCTGTCTTAGGATCAGGTCACCTTAAGGAGCCCTTACCTACTGAGCCATCTCATCAACCCTGTGTTTACTTCTTAATCTATGCCCCTTCCTGCTAGCACATGTGAGACTCTCATCTTTTTATCCACTTATGTTTACAAAAATGCCAGGTACACAGAAGGTGCTCAGTGTATGTTTCCTGACAACACGAATGAAATTTTGTGATTCTCCCAACCATCTTTGGATTAATCTAAGAGTTTGGATCTTAAGGACCCTGGAAAATTTCAGGAAAGAGGTTTGGGGCCATTAGCTTTTCTGGACACTATCTCCACAATTACCCCTTGGAGTGGAGCCCAGGTACCAGGTCTATTTTGAGACATTGGGGTCCCAGCAGGCTTCCAGAAGGGTAGGTACAGACATTCCCTGTCCACTGCTGACCTCTTGCCATGGGCAGGGACTCAGGTTGCAGCCTTCTCAGACTCCTGTGTGTCTGCGGCCATCTGGGATCTGGCTCTCTCTGAACTGATCCTGATAGCAAAGTGAAACGTGGGGAAACCCTTTCACCCTGGGGAAACAGAGCCTTGTCTCATCTCAGCCAAGCTGGGCTCTTAGAGCACATGTAGTCTGAAGTCAGTCATGTCTTTTTCTTTCTGTAGTCACTCAAACCTATAACGTAGCTTTGTCAGGAAACTGAACATGACTCGCTCTTTTCTGAGTCACAGTGGAGTAAACTCAAGGTATCCATGTATCATTTTGCTAAAATTCTACTTCCTTCACCAGTGCGATTCTATGATTGCCAGTAAGAAAAGAAAACATGATGACACCTGGGTTGAAGGGAGATTGGGGCAGTGGGGAGCAGCTTGCAAAAGTTTGAGAGGCGTGTGTTAATATGGCCAGCATCTGCTGCCTTCAGTTTTCCCGATCATCCTAGCATTGCATGATGTGTCTCTTCCTTCCTGCTCCTGTCTCCTACCTCTTCAGACAAGTTCCCTCCTCATGTTCTCAGAAGCAGATCTTTCTGTTATCAGTGTGTGCCATGAAATGGGCATCTTTCCCATGGGCAAAGCAAGAGGTGGGTTACAATCACCATCCCTAATCCTAGTTATTTCCTCAAGGCACTTTCTGTGTGACTAAGTGGAGGTTGGAAAGATGGCTCAGTGGTCAGGAGTGTTTATTGCTCTTCCAGAGGTGCAAGTTCAGGTCCTAGCATCCACGTCAGGCAGCTCCAGCCTGCAACTCCAGGAGATTAGTTCTTCTAAGTATATGCTACATGTGGCAGATATATGGCAGGCTCTCTCTCTCTCTCTCTCTGCACATACACATACAAATAAATCTTTCAAAAATAGGTAAGCAATTTTCTCTAATTATATACGTAATGACTGTGTAAGTATTAGTTGACATTTAAGTATATAAAAATTGTGCCTGACCCTTGAATTTACTATGTTGTGGCTAAAATGAGATTGTACTAATTGAAACATATTGAAAAAGATTTTAGTAGAAAAGTGCCTAGAAATGCCACTGAAGAGAATAAAAGTAACCAGTGAGCACTTGGAAGGCAGAGGCAGGTAGATCTCTGTGAGTTTGAGGCCAGCCTGGTCTACAGAGCAAGTTCCAGGATAGACTACAAAGCTATGCAGAGAAAAAAGCCCCCCCCAAACAAAAACAACAACAAAAAACTGTACCTCTAAACTACTGATTTCTAAGGGTTGAAAAGAAGCCAACTTTGAGAGTACCACTAAGAGAACTCAATCTCTCCCCAAATATTGCAACTAAGGGTCCAAAATAGGCTGATGACTTGTAATAAGTCAACACATGTGTAGATGGAGGCTGCTTGTTCGTTTCTGGCCACCCAGACCTGAAATAGGCACACAGAAACTGTATTAATTAAAACACTGCTTGGCCTATTAGCTTATGCATATTTCTAGCCAGCTCTTATATCTTAAATTAACCCATTTCTATTAATCTGTGTATTGCCACATGGTTGTGGACTACTGGTAAGTTTCTGTCTAGCCTCTGGCCTCTATCTCCTATGGTTACATGGCTTCTCTTTGACTCTGCCTACTCTCTCTATATACCTTTTCCAGCCTGGCTATATTCTGTTAAGTCATTGGCTGAAAACAGCTTCTTTATTAATCAATGACAATAAAAAATATTCACAGCCTGTAGAGGGGAATCACACATCATGCATAGAAGTCGATGTAGACATCTCACCTGAGGGGCAGCTCTACAGGAAACCCAGAATACATAACCTTTGTAAGATAGCAAACAAAAGCAGCCTGAGGCTTGTATGGAAAGAGAAGTGTACTCATGGGGGCATCTTTTGGGCTTCACAGTGTATAGTGATGCTATTGATGGTACTCGACTCATTACTGGCAGAAGCTCATTTAGCTCTAACTCAGCATTGGAAACCACCACAGAACACCTGGGTAGGGGAGAGGGAAGGCAAGGTGGGTGAGGAACTCCCATTCCAGGCTTCACCAAGGGTGGAGAAAACAGTGCATACTTGGGTACCTGTCTCTTGTATGCAATAATCATTAAGGTCATGCACTTTGTCAAGGCTCTCTCTCTCTCTCTCTCTCTGGAGAAATGATAAATGTACTTTTACAAGACTCTGTCCTTAGTCGTTCCATAATTGTAAATAAAACTGCCGATTCAGCTCACCTGCAAGCACTTCAAAGTAGAATTGAATTACAATGCACTGTTTCCTACCAAGATCCATTCCCTCATGTCTCCTCCCTCTCCTTAGGACAGAGTACAACCATCCACCTGTGGATCAGTATGAAAAATAAACAAGCAAAGCCCTGTGCCAACATTGACTCCCTGTGTTTTTGCAAGTATCCCATGATATGATTTGGAGAGAAGTCTGAGAACAAGAGGGTATAGATAGCGAAGTTATAGGTGTGGCGTCCAGGGTCATACCTCCAGAACTGATCATGGCTAGCTCACTGTCAACTTTTTGAATCTATATAAACTTGGAACTGCTCTCACTTTCTGGCTTCTGGGAACCAAGGGGATGAGCAGCTTCTAAAATAAAGGGCGTTGTGAAAACTTAATGACTTGGGTATGGACCGTTAGAAGCAGAACCCCAATCAAGACAACCTACAGCCTTACATTCGGTTATTCAATGTCATCAGCCCACCAAGGAAACTGAAGAGTGAGCCATTTTTCTCTGATGACAGAATCCATTCAGTATTCCCATTTGACACTGGTCCTTCCGGCATCATTGATTCTTAGGGGTTCTGTGTCCCCAGTGTCCAACCTGGACCTATTGTAGAGTTGCTTTTTATTCTGTATTCCAGTCAAAGCCAGACAAATGGAGTAACATGCTCAGATGAGGTGTATTTGTGTTACAACCCAAAAAGGTCCTGCATCTTCTTTCTCAGTGGTAGGAGAAGCCAGGGACAGCAATATGTCCTTCAAGTTGGGAGAAATACATCAATATACTGAGACCACTGGATCCTTCAAGCTTTCAGCGAACTACAAAAGCCCCTGGTTTTATTTTATCTTATTCATTTCATTTTTTTAGAATAGGCTGCCTACCAGATCCAGGAGATGTGATAGGACTGTAACAAGGAAAATAAGATCAAGCTCCATGTGTGCCAGGGCTGGAGAATCGGTGCTCGCCTGCAGTAGAACACTGTAGGGAAATTGCTGACCTTACTATCCCCAAGGATAGGGGGATTCTGTGGCCTTCATGAATGCATACAGAGAAAACAATGTTTGCCACACCACTAGCAGTGGGTTGGGGGTCAAGAGATGTGTTGCTTTGCTCCAACAATGAAATGACACTCTCGTCCTCTAACACGTAAAGGCTCTCAGTTCTTAAAAAATCAAGATCAAGCCTTGGGTTGATGATGGGGAACCTCTTTCAGCCAATGGCCTTTGGGAGGCTAGACCAAGTTGAGGTGTGGCTTTGGGGTACCAAAAGACCGAGGTGCCACTCTCTTGCCCTTCTCTTCCCGTGCTCCATGCCTTGATTTTGGACCCCCACTTCTGTTCTGTGATTTTTCCCTTTTAATAAAGAAAAACCTTAGACTACTCTATTCAGAGTTAGCTTGGGATTATTTGACTTGCGTTCTCCCCATTCAACCGTTCAGCATTAGGTTTAGATCCTTGCAGGATGCACACATACACACACACACACACACACACACACACACACACACACCTTTTTTGGGGCAGGAAATCTACAGTTCTCTTTAAAGAAAATTTACAAAAATATTAAATGAAAAGGGAGACTAAAGTTCCAAGAGCAAGACAGCCAGTACACTCTTGGTGTGTGGGGAAAAGACCGATTTCTTAATGTAGCTTTTCAGCCACGGTCTCAATCACACTTCCTGTCTCAAGGTAGGATCACTGTCCTCAAGAAAGCAAACTTGCCCATAGCATCTGGGAGTGAGGCTCACTTACATGGGAGCATTCTGTACACTCTTAAGCAGAAGTGAATCAGCTTCAATTTGCCAGATAGATGGGCAGTTTAGTGATTCAAAGCAAAATGTAATAAACTAAATAATTGTGGCCTTTAATGTAATCTCATACAATCCCATTACATCTCAATTACTTTTTTGACCCTTTCACAATAGTTCTTGCTTTAAAAAACATACACAATCTGCAGCTCAGAATGTCTTCTTCCAGTGTTACGCTGAGGAAATCCATTGATCAGGACAAATTAATATCCCACTCAGTCTTCCACTTGTGGTGCATGCTGGCTCAGGAAAGGCATGAACGCAAGTCTCCTGGGCGTAATAAATGCTTATCAAGCGTTGTTTGTGAAAAGTTCCCCATTTCCCTATTCCCATGACCTTTAGTATCTCAACACCTCTTATTTCTCTTAAATTAACAAATAAACAAATCCAGGATCAATTCTGTTGCTATTTCACACATCATAAAATGCATGAGGACAGCTGATTTCCACGTTTTTTTGCTGGAAATAAAGAGCTTGAGGTGACAGTGGTAAATACACAGTGAGGGCAGAACTGCAGCATGGGCAGGATGGTGGCAGGGGCTTGACTCCACAGTCACTTTCTCATAAGTTTGTCAGATGGCTAAGATGATAATAAATGGTTGTGTTTATCCAAAAGTAATTAAACTGCCATGTGATGAGCATATGTGTCGCGTCCACCTCGACCAGCAAGGAATGACGCAACACCGGAGCTCTTCTTGAAAGCAGTTTGTTCAGGACCTTGTTAACAATGGCTTCTCTCTCCCTGGGCAAGCCTCTCCCAGCCCTTAAGTAGGCC
>LOEQ01004360.1:142561-159923 GCA_001685075.1 Bramus lutescens | reverse complement strand
TAAACTGAATGCTGAAAGGAAGAAGGCAGAGTCAGAGAGAAGCCATGGAGCTGCCACCAGAAACTGATGCCCATATTTTAGCCAGTAAGCCACTGCCATGTGGCAATACACAGGTTAATGTAAATGGGTTAGATTAAGATGTAAGAGTTAACCAATAAGAAGTTAGAGCTAATGGGCCAAACAGTGTTTTAATTAATACAGTTTCTATGTGATTATTTCTGGTCAAAGCTAGCCAGGAGGCTGGGAACGAACAAGTGGGCCCTACTCCTACATCTGTATTTTTTTTTTAATTTTTTAAAAAAGAAAACAAACTATCTCTTTTCATTATACATATCAATCCAAGTTCGCACTCCCTCCCCTCCTCCCATTCCCTCCACTTATCTCCCCCATCACCTCCCCATCCATGCCTCAGAGAGGGTAAGACACACTGCTTTGGGGAAGGTCCAAGGCCCTCCCTACTATGTCCAGGCTGAGCAAGGTATCCATCCTAAGAGAATGGGTTCCAAGAAAGCCAGTACAAGCAGTAGGGATAAATCCTGGTGCCATTGCCAGTGGCCTCTCAGTCTGCCCCAGCCGTGTAACTGTCAGCCACATTCAGAGGGACTAGTCTGATCCTGTGCTGGTTCCTTCCCAGTTTGGTTGGCGTTGGTGAGCTCCCATTAGCTCAGGTAAACTGTTTCAGTGGCTGTACCCATCATGGTCTTGAGCTCTTTGCTCATATTTTTTGAGTTTTTTTTAATGTACCCCTTGGCCCTATGTATGTAGTCCCTGATTCTTTTGCTCCTGTGGTGTGTGCTTTGGTGTCACATCCACACACCTTTACCAAGACCTATGTCAACATGGTTTCTCCCGTAAAACTTCTGGGAACATGATAGTTTTAAGTCTAAGGTTGAAGTCTTTAACTCATTTTGAGCTGATTATTGTAGATGGTACAAAATAAATATTTCTTGTGTGTGTAGATACCCCGTTCTACCAATATCAGTTGCTGGGGAACATATGTATTCTCTTGGCATCTAACTATAGATACAGGATTTATTTCTGGGCTCTCTACTTTATTTAAGCAATTTATAAGTCTTGATTGTTTAGTACCATGTTATTTTGATTATTATAGTTTTATGGTATGTTTTAAAAGCAGGCAGTGTAATACTTCAATTCTTCAAGTTTTATTCTTTTTGTTCATAATTGCTTTAGTTATTTGTGGTCTTTCTTGGTTCCATGTGAATTTGGGGATTCTTTTTGATTTCTGTGAAAGTTTTTGTTGGAATCCTGATGGGAAATGCATTGGCTCTGGAAAGAACTTTTTACTAATGAGGAATGTTAGCAGTAGTAAGATTGTCTAATCCATTAATTCAGGGTATCTTTTCATTTATTTGTGTCTTCTGATATATCTCATTATAGTGTTGCTAATCAATGTTTCTGTGAGAGTCTTTTTGGATGATATTAAGATTTAAATTGATGGAGCCCAAGTAAAGCTTGCCCTCTGCAATGTAGGTGGACCTATCCAACCAGCTTATGGCCTGAATGAAACAAAAGGTTGACTTTTTCCAGGAGAAAGTCCCATAGTAGATGGTCTTATGACATTAACTGTTTGTCAGTTCTTCTTTTATCTCTGGTTAATCAACACACCCTGTAGATTGTCCTTGTTGTCCTTGCCAATATCTGTAGTCACATGAGATGGTATGTCTAAAGACACAGACACAAACATCTATACCTACATATCTATGCATCCACCATCTCTCTATATTTCTCTAGTTCACCATTCATCTAGCTATCTTTTCTATTATCTATCTGTACTGCTTCAGTTCTATCTATATATCTATTTATCTGTTTGTATGTCTTCGACCTACATACCCTATTGGTTCTGCTGTTTCTCTGGAGAGTCCTGGAGACTTACCCAACAACTGTCATCCACCTTAAGTACAGGTGAGTCTAGGCTAATCAAACATTTCTCAAGGGAGTACAGAAGTGCTGAGTCTGTTGAGTGCTTAGTTGGTGGCTGGGACTGTGTCATCCCTCAGAAGAATGCATAGATTAACACAATTCATGAACTTTATAAGGCTGACACACAAAGACCCTCTTGTAATTCTCAGACAGCACTCACACACCTCAAAAGTTCAAAGTCAGAATAAAGCATATGGGCTCGGCAACCAAGATCACGTGGGTTTGGGTCTCTTGGCTCTTTTTGAATATTTACTGAGCTTTTGTCTCCTCTTCTGTTAAACTGGATTGATAATCTCCAGCTTCATATAACATAGTGAGTTTATATATCAAAAAAGCCAATGTATGTTAAGCACCTGGCAAGGAATGTATACTCAAAAGACACTGTTCAAATACTTCCTTACATACTTGTGAACCACTCCAGAAAATTATTTCACCTATGAAATAATGTTTGTCTGTCCATGAAAAGACCACAATAATTGTCAGTGGTTTCTATCAGTTATTTTGCTGTATTGATGACAACAGCAACAGAGCATGTTGTCCGAATGCACTCTCCCTTGGCTATGTTCTGTGTCTGCCGAAAGTAGTATCAGATAGATAGCAATACAACAATAAGGGCAGGACTTCCAGGGGGAATGATCCCTCTCACAACACCATCTTCTATCTGTTCATTGCTAAGAGTGTGTCCACGGAGTGGCCGAGTCTCTGCGGATGATTTGGGATTTCGGTGTGTGTGTTTTATCATCTCTTCTATAACTTGGGGTGTTATAGAAGGTGTTCTAGAATGGGAATCATTCTCCAACTGAAGGACAGGAGACAGTGACATCCTTATTCTCACAACACTTACTATTTTTCTGAAAATGAAAAAATAAAATTCTAGTTTGAATCCGAAGTGGTGGTATTTAGGGCACAGACACTTCAGAAGACTGAGCCTTGCGGCATAAGTCCTTGCATCTCCCCAAGGTCAGGAGCTAGCTTTATGTTCCCAGAGCTACCATTTTAGGCCAGAAAAGCACCTCATGACAAGTAATGGAGTTATCTGATTCACAACAGTCTTCTTGACCAGAATAAATGAGTTAGCTTCCTGGGGGCAGAGCTGGTTCTCCTCTGCAGAGATAATGACACTGGAGAGGAGCCAACTCAGAGCAACCTGAATGCCCTGTCAGGCTGCTGTGAACCCTCAATCATATATCCACTTGCCAGGCTTCGAGAAAGCCCTCTAGCTAGAACATGGCACTCTTGTTGAGATTGTCTCCTTTTCTTTTAGTAATGCATCTGTAGGGTAAACATATTGCCTGGTTCATGAGAAGCAAATATCTGTAGCTCAAGAACTCTGCTAGGAGAAGCCCTTCCCCCACACAAAGAGCTTGGAGTTATGCAGGTTCTCCTGAAGACCTGATACTCACTAAGGAAGGGACTTCCTTCCCAAAGGAAGCCTGGCTTTAGTTGCTGTCACCCCCAACCCTCAGCCGAAAGGAAGCCTGACTTTAATACTCAAGCGCCTACATTAGTGTCACCGCTTAGCTACTGTTTATGAGGTGCAGTCCCCTCTCCTGTGATTACTCCCTGCCATTTTCTCAAATTGATGTGGGGTGGGGGCAAATACAGACCTTTTTGAGGACTGATTAGTCTACCACACACCAGTGTGTTGGGCTAATTTTAATATTTTTGACAACTTAATGAAGTCGTGGCTACTACTAGAGTCATCTTCCAGACTGAGAAACTGAGGCTCAGAAGTAAAGTACATTGTGTCATGCTCCCCAGTTAATGGGAAGAGTGGCTGAGCTAGGAACGGAGCCCAGCCTTCTCCAAAGTCCATGTCTCTGCCTCTCCTGAGCGGAGGAGCTTTGATCACAGGAAGTCCTACTCCAGACACAGTAGATAAGTTTCCTGACATTTTCTGGACCCCAAGCAAAAAGACAAACATTCCTGCTCTGATATAGGGCTGAAAATAAACAGAGTTTATTAACTACAAACATAGTACATAAATAACAGGGCTGTTGGCCATGCAGGTTAGTACGAAGCCCAGAGATTTGGGATCAGACCTGAGGTGCTGCAATACGGGCTCTGACTGTGTGGACACAGGAATGGTGTTCTTCCCAGGAGCTCTGCTCAGCCTTTGGTCTTTTGAACTCTGTTTTCTCATTGTCACATGGAATTGTGGTGAAGATGAGGGGGTGCTGTAGTTTTAAACTTAGAGTTCAGCACCAAGAAGCCCAGGTATGTGATTCATATTTTCTTTTTGTCCTCTCTCTTTCCCTCTCCTTTCTTATCCCTGCTCCCTCTTTCCTGATGCTTTGATTCTTACTCAGAGTGTGTGCGAATTGTTTGACTGTGATCATCTTCCAGAGGACAACCTAGACACATCTGTGAGCATCTTCCAGAGGACATCCTAAACACATCTGTGAGCATCTTCCAGAGGACATCCTAAACACATCTGTGAGCATCTTCCAGAGGATATACATCTGCCAATAGAAGTTAACTACTGCTGTATATCTAATTCCACATTATAGATCTATTTTGTGCAAAGGGGAGCTATCCAGTTCCTTTAAAACATTGCCAGCCAACACCCTGCAATTTTCTAGAAGGAACCCAGAATAGACACAGTGCTTCTACTAGGCCAGACCTATACCAGGCACTGGAGATACCAGGTAAACCTTAGAAGCAGGTTTGCTCCCACCTCCCTTTCTGGGGTGGGATGGCCATGAGAGCCAATTGGCCGAGTTTCTCCACATGGGAAGGTGGAGCCCTGGAAAGGAGGTGGCCCCTGAAACTGTGCAGCAGCTGGTCTCCATCCCTCCACTTGACTGTGTTGTCAGGTAACCTGTCCTCATTCTTACCCCAATTCTCTGCGTGTGGCCCCAACTTAGCAGTGGCAGTGGAAGAGAGAGCTGATGGTGGATGGTGCCATGAGGAAGGGCAAGTGCTTACTGTCCTCGACTAAGGGGCAGTAACCCAAAGTGGAAATCCTGGCTTATGTGTCTTCCTGCTTCTCTGGCTCCCAGATCATGCTTGCCCCATCATATCTGTGTTCGTCTTGTCTTCAGCTCCAGCACATGGAAATTCCCTGAAAACTTCTTTCGTAGGTTATTCATATTGCCCCCTCCCCAGCTGACATAAGGCATCCATGTGAGTTCATTCCTCCTCTGTCCTTTTGATGCTGAATGTAGAGAGAAAAAGCAGAATCAAGACAGCGTATGATAGATGTGAGTGCTGAGAGAGGCAGAGGTGAGCTTGGCCAAGGTGAGGTGAAGGTTGCCATGGCGGAAATTCCCATTTCTCATGACAGCATTTCTCTACCATTGCTGTAGGTTGTGCTCACGAAGTATTGAGAGAGAGAGAGAGAGAGAGAGAGAGAGAGAGAAAGAGAGAGAGAGAGATGAAAATAGGGGTGGATTAGGATCCAGGATCCATCTTTTCCTGAGGAGTTTCCTCTTTTGTTTGCTGAGGATGTTGAGGATGTCTAGGAAACTGATAATCGCAATCACAAGTTCAAGGTCAGTGACATCCTGTTCAGAGAAATTGCTAAGCCCTTGTTTCTTCTCAACATGGAAGCTCCCACCCTCCTGGCCTTCCTTGGAACACTGGGTCAAAGCTATGTGAATGTTTCCCTGACACTTGCCCTGACATTCTTGGAGTTTAGCTTGGTAGTAGGCTTCAATAAAAACGACCATGATTTGATAAGTTACTCCAGTTTTGACATTATTTTAAAGTACTCAGAGACTCTAAGTGGACCATGTGTTTCTGCATGCCAACACCACCCCTGTGTTTGATTGTTGACCTCTTGTGATGGTTGTGATTTCTGGTACACAGGGCTCTGCTCTCCTCTGTGAGAGTCTGTGCCTGTACCATTACTCTCCCTTCACTACAGGAATCTGCCCCTGGCTGGAGGAACCATGTACCAGCTCTTCCCGAGAGCTGCTGTCTGGGCCTGGAACACACAGCCCCAGCGGTATCGCCACCTCTTGGGCTCCACTCACAGCGCCTTGCCTTGCCTGTGCCTTACCGTGTTCCCTCCTGCCCCCTGCAAAGTCAAAGGCTTTTGTTTTGCAGGTTTTGAGGATCCCAGAGACATATATTCATAGTTCTGAACCAGAGCTGTGAGGGTGGCAGCAGCAGTGGTAGTTCACACATTCAGAGAAAACAAGGATGGGCACCCTGTGTCCCCCATCCCCAAACTCATTGCTTGAGTGTTACAAAACTTTCTGGACCTTAACTGTCTATACTATAGATTCTATAGCTAAATTAATTCTGTGTTCCACCTCATCAAATCCCTCTCCTCTTTTCCTATGTCCTTTGCTGGCCACCTCCCCTGGTTCCTAAGCTGCACCCCAACAGTCATCCCTTCATCCAGATCAATCAGTGCCTTTGCTGGTGTTAAGCCTAACAGCATCTTCCATGTGTTCCTTTCCAGCGACGTTTTTGCACCTCATCTCTCCCTTTACCGGCTCTGTTTTCTGTGACTTTCTGGTCTCTGCCACCTTTCATTTTAATCCTTCACTCACAACAGGGTCTTTAAATATTAAATATTAAAAAATCCTCATCAGGATACACAGACATTTCAATACAGTCTAACTTGTAGTAATGATCTACACAGCCTGCCGAGCTTTGACCCCTGCCTACCTGCCTCCTTCTCTGTCTTATGAGGTCCCTTACCTTTTAGAACACTATATCTTGAAAGTCACGTGACTTGATGTGATTTGCACATGCTGCCTCTGTTGCGGGAAATGACCTTCCCTGTTGTCCATCTGGCAGATGACTACTCCAATCTGGCTAGAGTGTCATTCCAGGGTGTCTGTCATTGGGCTCCTCTGAACAGGCAGCAGCGTGCCACTTGTGATGTGCGCTTCATCCAGGAACACATCTGGCTTTGTCCTATCCCATTGTTCTCTCTGTGTCTGGGCCTGCTTTTTGCTCTCACATTAAGATTTTGATTTAATTACAGCATGGATCAACTGTGGAATGGCGCAAGTACTTGTCGTCAGAGAGATGGCTCTCTCTATGGAGAGATGTTCTCCATTTGGGTTTTATATTTAATTGTGTTATTATTTTGCTTACATAAGTCATACACTATCATTAGACAGCTTTTATAATTTGGTATAATCTTTTAACCATCTTTCTATGTGTACGATACAGACTTAATGCCCGAATATTGGCATATATTTGTACAAGCAGGCACACATATAAACATAACCATCATGGGCTTTTTCAGAAATGGTTTTGTTTGTAGACAGGGAGTGAAACCCTTTGGCTGTCAGAAGCCTCAGTTATAAGCAGAAATTGTAGGCTCTTCTGTTGGCTACAACCTTGAACAGAAAGCCGGTCTTGCCCTGGTGTGGGCAGCTAACAGGAATTTTTGTTTAAAACAGACATTCTTGTCTCACACCCCACGCCATTTCTGGTTGTGTCCTGGAGCCTGCCTTCTGCTGGGGCTCTGGAACGACTTACCACTGTCTTTCAGCTGCTGCCAGATTGAACGAGTGAGCTAAACTTTCAGTTCTCACAAGGAAACACCCTGAGTGGGCTCCAGAGACACCGCCATCCTTGGGGACTCCACAGCTCCACTGTGCTGTCGGAAATTCTGTGTCCCTGCCTTCGAAGCTGCAGCTTTTCCAGGGACAGCTCAGCCAAGAGACCCGATGGCCCCTCCTCTCAGCCCCCACAGACTTACTTTGGAGCTGCTTGATATGCAGCCAGCATCCACTCAACATAATGCGCCTTTACCTGCCAATGTGCTTTGAGGGATATTGTTAGCATTAAATTTTCCATTTCCATTTTCATGTTTGACATAATTGAGGAATGAATGCTCTTATGAAAATTAAACTTGTGGTTCTCCTGGGCTGCTGTAACCCTGTTAAAATGTAATGTGATTTTTGATGCTTCTTCTTGAGGTTTTATTAAATAGAGTATCAGGATGACTAATTCCCTGGGCCTAAATGCAGGCTGGGAAAGCAGCATTATTGATAGGGCTGCGTCCAAATGGTCCTCTGTGCTCAGCCTCTAATGGCCTAATAATGCATTATACTTGAAGCAGAAATACTTTGGGTTGTAGTGCTTATTGCCATTAGTGAAAACACCTGGATGCTCCATTCATCAAGGTTACATCCAATGGGGCCCATTTGTTTATTAGGCTGTCAGTAAACATCTTTATTTGGTCTGGGCTCAGCCACATTTGGCCACCCTGGAGAGATCTCAGATCCAGCCAAGGGATTTCTTGTGGTTTCTTGTGATTAGTTTTTTCATTAAAAAAAAAAAGCAAGCTAATGAAAAGTTTGGGGAGGCTTTATAAAGAACACATTTTGCCTCCTGTAATCTGTGGGGATGGCAGCAAAGATCAGGGAGGCAGTTCCTGAATGTTCTTTCTTTCAGCATCTGCTGATGGGGCAGCTGGGCCTCCTTCCAGCTGGGGAGAGAGCGTGGACCAGTTCAGATTCCCAAGTCCCTCCTGAGGTCTATGTGCTGTTTCTCTCATCCCTGCAGCCTCTGGACACAGAGTGTGGCCACTCCTCCTGGAAGGGTAAACCTATGTCCATGGAATTCCTCCTGGACAAAGACCATGGCTACTCCTCCTGGAGGGGTAAATCTATGTCCATGGAATTTCTCCTGGACACAGATCATGGCCTCATCTCCTGGAAGGGTAAATCTATCTAGCATGGAATTCCTCTTTTGTGGTATTTAGGGAGTTTCCTGTCTTCTCTGGCCAGACACTTCCTAATTTAGGAATTTTCACTTCAAAAGGCCTTAGCAATAACTGTGGTAACAAACCAGGAATGCTCCAGGATGCATTTTGTTTTAAAAGCTGATTTTAGGGGAATAATATACATGGAATATAGAACATCAATATATTTTAAAGAGACAAACATGATAATTATCTTGATTTGGTCACTACACATTGAATACATACATTGAACTATTACTTTGTGCCCATAAGCATGAGTAATTATTGTGCCTGTTAAAATGTCACTATTGAAAGAAGCCAATAATACAGATTAATACATTTGGCCATATGTAATCCCATCAAGAATACTTACTAGGAGCTGTTCACACAAAATACAGCTCTTACTTCTAAGGGAATAAGAGACTATTGATTCTGAGCTGAATATGAGTGACTAGGGGTTGAGAACACAGGTTTGGGCTGGTACTAGTAATATATTATAATGTGGAAGAAAGTCTATGAACTTTGTATAGTTCCAGAACAAAAAGGAATTATAGATCAAGGAACTTACCACATTCATGGGTAGGGCCATGGTAAGTCAGCTACAGCAAAATGGGAAAGTGTTGCTATAGTTCCTAGATGCTCTCTGATGACACTCTCAGCTTAGATGGATGGAAGTCAGTAGACTGCTAAGTTAATAGGTTGAAACATTTTTTTGTGACTGTTGAAAGAAAGTTCCATTGAACACAGAGCTGGGCACAGAATGGCTGTTAAGGAAACTAAAGAGAGCCTAAGACAGTAGACCCTTTAATACAGCTCCTCATGTTGTAGGGACCCACCAACCATAAAATTATTTTTGTTGCTACTTCATAACTATAATTTTGCTGTGGTTATGAATCATAATTTAAATATCTGTTTTCCAACAAGCTTGGGTGACCCCTATGGAAGGGTTGTTAGACCCCAAGGAGTCGCGACCCACAGATTGAGAACCACTAGGAAAATAATCCGTCTCTGGATCTGTAGCCTAAATCATTTCACGATCATCGTCTAATCTGCCACCTAGCTTTGTAGACTTTTAAGCATAGGCATGGCATTTTTTTCCCTGGGAACTTCAGCTCACACAGTCTTTCTCCCATCCTTCCTGATGCCTCTCTGGAGTCCTGCAGTCCAGATCCCAGCTATCTGTCATGAGATTTTGCATTTGTAAACCACCCAGGCCTAGTCATGAAAGTGACTCACCCAGCATTTCCCCTCAAAAAAAAAAAAAAAGCCCTTAAACGGATTCTAAGATTCTAAACATTCGCTTTTCAGATCTGACAGGAAGGCACTGAGGGCTGAAGGAGGAGCAGGGTATGTATGTAGGATGAATAACATAAATGGTTGCAGCTAGAATTTGTTGCTGCCCTGCTGAGGCGCTTGTCTGTGGCAACTCTGAAAGCACTGTATTATGCAAACATATGTACACTCCTCAAATTGTATTGTATGTCTCCTGCTTGGATGCAGGGAATACTGAATTTGCATATTCCAGATTTATCACCTGGAAATGGAGCAAAAGAGGTGGGACATGTGTTAGCCCTTCGAAAAAAGCCTGCTTGGGAAAGGTTCAGGTGCCAGAGCATGTGTTCAGGAAGGAGGGTGGCGTTCATAGCTGTCAAGTCAGAATTGCCTGAAGGAACAGGAGTCAGGGATCGACTTGGCCTAAGGACATGGAATGGGCAATCTGCCCTTAGGGGGAATTAGGTGGCTCATGTCACAGGGATAGCAAGCACCTCTCTTAGCAGGTTTTAGCTTGTAGTCTCTGGTGCTAGAAGGAGCAGTGTAGAAAGTCACTCCCTGAGAGGCCGAGATCACTGGATTGTCTTCGGCATTCTAAGCCCCACAAGTGGTTTCCAGCCCCATCGTTGGGTGTCAGCGGCAAGGAAAGACTGTACACCTGCTGCTTTGAGCACCCATCAGGCTTTATTGGACAGAAATGTGCTTTTGACCAGGACCCATTATTGGGGAGTCTTCTTTCAGGTTTCAGAGACAAACAGGAGTGGGTTAAGAGTGAGATATGAGTCAAGGAAAAGGTCTCAGGCCTGAGTTTCAATGATCAGACTGTTCTTTACTAGTCTAGTAATATGGGACAGCTTTTTCCAAATCTCTCTCACTTTACTCATCTGTACAATGGAGTGGAGATGGTAATAGTATGTGGCCCACAGAATTGTTATGGAGAATAAATGAGATGGTATGCACAAAACATAGCATAGAACCTGCCACAGGGCATCACAGATTCCATTAGTATCAGATTTCCTGCTGGCTTGCTTGCTTGGGCAAGATGTCCAATTAAGTTTTCGGAAACTATAATACCATAGCACTAATAGTAATAGCAGCAGGAAAATTTGGGGCTGTGCCTCAAAATCAGAATTCTGGAATGTTCTTCAAGGCCGTCTGTTTGGTGGTCCAAGCAGGGTGTGTGCTAATATGCCTTCTGTTGCAGTTGCTTAAGAGTTTGTAAGAAGAGATTCATGTCTCAGTAAAGAAAAATAACCATTTCTCAGTTGTGGGAGCTCCCAGGGTACACAGGATGGGAGAACAGTGTCTGGGACCAAGGGATAAAGGTGACCTCTGTGTCTTTTTCAATGAGGGGGTCAGGATGCCTCAAGATCCCCAAAGTCTTTGGGGTGTGTGTCACGGGCAGAATGCTGTATATAAGGAGTTTCTGGGCCAGAGGCTGTTCCTGGTATAGCCTGAGAGTTGACCTAGGACTTTATCTGCCATGGAGAACAATATAGCCATGGCAGATGCATATAGCAACACAGGGAGCTCCCAGATCATGACAAATAGGGTGGGACAGTGACTTCCGTAGTCAGATCCAAGGCCTGAGGGGAACTGTGCTTCTCAGTGTGTGTCTGGAAGCCAGTGCTATTGGCCGGCTCCTTGGCAAGTCTGTGAGAAGTCCCACTGTGGTACAGACACATCCCAGAAGGGACTGGGATGAGGATAATGTTCCTGGGGATTTATTTTCAACCATTTGACAGAGGTTCCTTCTACTAAAAATGACAGAAATGGAAAAATATGAACAACTGAGCTCATGGATGAAGATTCGTACTGACTTTAATTTTTTTTTTTGACAAAAAAAAAATCCGCAAAGAAGCTGAGCATGGCTGGTCGATGAAGGAGGTGAGAATGTACTCCAGGAAGTGCAGCCAGGTGGAGCAAAGACTCTCTTATAGCTTGTTCTTAGGGCAGCAGGACATATTTACAAAGCGAGTCAGAGCTGAGCACCATCGACCAATTGCCAGCCTCTTAGATACGGAAAGTGCCCTGGACTACTGATAACAGTTTTGGAGCTAAGGGTTCTCATGGCAGGGTTATATTCATTCCAGACACACCATCAAAGCTGGGACCTGATGAGAGTAGAGCCTGGACCCCAGAAAATAGGCATTTTGCAAAAATAGTTTCCCCCATCAAGCCTAGTGCAAGGGGTATTTTAAAACAGGCCTGGAAATGAGATAGGTGTGGGTGTTAGGCCAGGGGTGTTGGCCCTGTCTAAGGGCTAAGGAACATGGGAGGGAGGTGGACAGGTAGAGAACACAGAGCCCCTGCAGACAGAATTGGGAAGGATGCAGAGAGACCATTCAGTGACCCAAATGGGACATCATAGTGTCTGGAAATACCTGAGCAAGACAGGCAACAGTGGGAATGAAGCGCTGGTTGCTCTTGCTCTTTAGTGGCTTGGCTGCAAGGAGACTTCAGAAAGATCGCCTCAAAGAGAAGATTGTTCTTGCTGTGGGAGTCCCAGGAAGCCTGGATGAGCCGGAACCACAACCCTCCAGTCACCACAGAACATCAAATGTGCTTGTTTCCTGGAGGTAAGAAAAGGAAAACTTGTCAGAGAGTCAGTGCATCGTCGGGATAGCTGAGAATGCTTCCCCATGTCAATGCCTCTGTACATCAACAGTTTCATTCGGGTTCAAGGCACCTACCTATACATTGTAGGTTGGTGGGAAACTCTTTGCCCTTGGCTGAGGCTCCGCTTAGAGCTATGAGCCTCTGGCTAATCATAAAGGGCTCTTGGAGCTGCTGTGCTGTGGAACAATCCTTTCTGGGAACAACACAACTGGGAAGATGTGTTGCTCTCGTTGGTTTAATAAAGAGCCAACTGGCCAATAGGTAAGCAGGAAGAAGTTAGGTGGGAGAGCCAGACTGGGAGAATGCTGAGAAGAAGAAAGGCTGAGTCACCAGCCAGATGCAGAGGAAGCAGGAGATGAACACGCTGTGCTGAAAAAAGTTACTGCCACGTGGTAGAGCATTGATAAAAAATTGGGCTAACTCAAGTAGTAAGAACTAGTTAGTAACAAGCTATCAGTCAATCATTTATAATTAATAATAACTCTCTGTGTTGGTTATTTGGGAGCTGGCTGGTGGAACAGAAACTTCAGCCAGCATTGCTATATTTTGGATTTGTCTGAAGACTTGGACCCCAGCTGGACATGCTTAGTTTTGAAGATTGTGGAGCCTCAGCAAGGTAGGGTTTTGCTAGAGGAAGTAGGTCATACCTGGCAAGCCTTATGAGTTCTACAGCTCAGACCTGATTCCTGAATGCTGATGACAATGATATAGCCAGTTGTGTCCCACTTTTGCTGCCCCAGCTACACAAGTATCTTGTGCTCAGCATCACAGCATTATGGTCTATCAAAGGTAGTGAATGGTGGAGCCTGCTGACAGGTCCTCCATGGGCTTGTGAGTGCAGTGCTGAGGTAGAGTGCTGCTTGGCCAAGGGAACCTCCCATGTGTAGGGTACAGGTGGTGAATCAAGCCACTGAACTCTGATCTTACAGTTCTGGATCGCTGTGCCCTTCCCTCCAGGGATCCCCTCCTGGCTTCGAGCTGTCCTTCCTGCCGGAAGGAGATGAGAGCCCTGGAGACAGATGTGTTCTAGTATTGGACTTGAAATTCCTGCTACCTTTTGGGCTAGTACATCATACATGGCTGGCTAGTAAGTTTATGGGAAGAATGAAAAGGAGGAGAAAGATATGTCAGAGAAGCTTTTAAAAGTAGCTCAGAGTCCTTTTAGTTACACAGAGTAGTGTTAAACAATAGGCTGTGCTGCATCCCTGGTTCCATCCAGGGCTTCCCTCCCTGCTGGTGCTGGAGGAGTTTCTTGCTTCTCTAATTATCTCCTTGTCTCGATTGTGAGCATTGGGTCTTCATCTTTTCCTGTAGCCCAAATGGTCAGGAATGTTGAATTCTTCTCTACCATCCTTCCCCTAGACCACTTGTGACTCATGGCACTGAGAGCAGTGACTGAAAACAAACCACACATGACCATTGGAAAAACAAATGGACACAAACAAATCAGTCCAAAGAACAGATGCAAGGCGGTATACTGTCACAGTCGAGAGCAATGGCTCTGAGTAGAAAGGATCCATCTAGAACTAATCCCAATACTGCCATTCCCAGCTGCTTGCCCTTCTGCAGCTTATATAACTTCTCTGAGTTCCCTCCCCATTTAAAATGGGATGATGATGTTGCTTAGTTTTCAGGCCCAGTGAAAGGGCTGTTGTGCAGTGTCCAGGGCACAGATGCACTCAGTAAAGGTTTTATTCCTATTATTGTCATCCATCAGGACCATTTCCTTCTTCCCCACCATTGTCCCCAGACTGCAGAAAGCTTGCTGCTTACCACCTGTGGGCTGAATGAAATGAAAATGTCCTGGGAAGGAGGCTTTACAGTCTGGTAGAGAAATGGAATGCTTTCCATAATCCTTTTCCTCACCCTGACCAGACTGGACTTTCTTAGTTGTCTCGCTTATTTCCCACGCAGGCAACGTCAGTTGTTTTGATGAACTGTAGCATAGTGACATGCATCTGTCTACATCCTTTAGTTCTCATTGGAGCCCTAGCTGCTGTGTTTTGAGCTAGGGACAGAGAAGGACATAGGATTTGGTAATTTGGAGATGTGGTTTGAGACTGAGCTTTGACTCCTACCTGCTGGGATCTTGACAAAATATCTTAACACCTTGTACCTTGATTTTCCACTTCACAATGAAGCCAGGACTCTGAGGATGCTGTGAGGCTTCAAAGTGAGGTGTTGTACAGATGCTGGATTGATGCTGGTGGCCCCTACCTCCTACAGGGTTAATTTCAGACTTGGAAACCTGAGGGTAGGACTCACAGACATTCTGCTGCTGCACAGTGCGGACAGACTGCAGGGTATTCATCAGACCCGCAGTCTGTTGTGGATACTTTTTACAGTCCAGAGATGGAACCTGGGACTTCATGAACCATAGGTAACACTCTGGCACTATAACCTTTTCACTTTTTGTTTTGAGACAAGATCTTGCCAAGCTGTTTAAGTTGGTTGTAAACTTACTCTGTAGCCCGGGGAAATCTGAATTTTGCCATCATTCTGCCTCAGGCTCCTCAGCAGCTAGCATGACAGGCCAGAACCACCACATCCGAGTCAGCAAAAATAATTTACAGAGGCTTCATGGTATGTTATGAAAACATGACAGTCTTCCCTTACTGCCTACACTTGCAGTTCCCAGATCTGGAGCTGGGCCCAAGAGTCTGTGTTTCTACCAAGCTTCCCAGTGCTACTGTGGGTCCAAGACCACACTCTAAGAATAATTAGCATTCTTGCTAGGGAAATGGGTGCCCAGGCATCCCAGACAGTGACAAAATGAAAACAGAACAGCCTTTAAGATGCACACTGTCTCGAGTCACATCCGAGAGAGAAGGCTGAGCAAGTAGTTTGAAAAAGAAAACACGTGCTCTGATGTGGAGAGCTGACAGGAGTGATTGCAAAGAAAGCCATCCCCGGACAAGTCCATTTGTTCAGGAAATAAAGAAAGGAAGATCCTATAAGGGGGTTGATTAAAATGGGACTGCAGTCAGGCATCCTATTTCTCGTGTTTTCTGGGGAGACAGGGCATCCTGAGGAGAGGAAGGCAGAGCTCCTTAATGGCCCTGGCTCCAGGGCAGAGGGGAAGGGTGCCACTTCCTGCCTCCATCAGGACCATGGCTTCTAGATGTCAGTGCTGTGGATGCTGTTGGTGAGTTTTGCTCCAGGAAGCCTGCAGCTAGAGCTGTTTTGGCTTACTCAGGTGCTCTCTCTGACTGTTTGTTTCTGAATAGTGAGATATTGAACAGGAAATAACAAGTCAGCTGGAAATGGGAACTGTCAAATTTTCACCCTATCCAGTCTCTGAGAATGATCGTTTGGTTTGTGTGTGTCTTACTGAACTCTGTAGGGGCTTCTGTTGTGCATCTAGCACTGAGAATACCTCTCAGGGGGTGCTGTGTTTCCCCTTGATTTGTTTGGAAGATCCTTCTGCCTCTCTCACTTAATTCTTAACGCATTTGCTTCTTGTCTTTCTTCCACTCTCCGTACAGAGCATGGCACGGGGATTCTGTTGGAGTGCACTCAGCACAGAGGACTCTGTGATTTGATGATTCAAGCTGTAAACAGGAGATTTTTTACCCCATGTTTTCAGAAGTCTGGGGTGGGGGTAAGTAGGGAAGAATATGAACCCTGAGTTTATTAGGAATCTTTCAGAATCAGCCAACAAGAACAGATCAGAGCTTGGAAAGAGAGTAGCAACCAAAAGAGAGAGAGAGTGGCAGGAATGAAAGCAAGGCAGCTAACTGACTGGGAAACAATTAAGAGCCACCTGTATCTCTAGCTTTAGAGAATTGATGTCCTCTTCTAGACTCTGTGGGTAGCTGCGCTCACACACGCACACATCCTCACCTTGTCTCCCATAGACACACAGTTAGAGAAAAAATTTAAAACTTACAACATTCTGTCATTTAAAAAACACAAATTGAGCTGGGTGGTGGGGTTGCACCCCTTTAATCCCAACACTCAGGAGTTCAATGCCAGCCTACTCTACAAAGCAAGTTCCAAGACAGCAAGGGCTACACAGAGGAACCTGTCTCAAAAAACCAACAAAACAACACAAGCAAAAACAAACAAACAAACAAGCTCACAAAATGAAAACACAAATGTTGGTCAGGCTATAGGCAAAAGAAGGCCCTTGGGCATTGCTGGAAAGAGTCCAGCCCCTATAGAGATCGGAAGGGAAGTTTCTCAAATTCTTACAAATAGCTCTACCTTACAATCCAGATACTCCACTCCTGAGTATTTACTCAAAAGAATCTAAGTCAGCACATCCCAGAGACACTTGCACACCACCGTTTACTACAGCACTCTTCCTAATAGCTAAGGTATGGAACTAACCTAGATGCCCCAAGCAGAAGAATGGATAAAGAAAATGTGGTGAAATACATAATGGACTTTTTTCAACCACAAAATGAGGAAAATTATATCATCTGTAGAAAAATGGACGTAATTGGAGGTAATCACACTGTTTCCTCATATTCAAGGATTCTACATTTTGTATAGCTGCATAAAATCATGCATCTATGACTTGAAAGCAGAAGCAAAGCTGGGGGAACAAAGGGGACCAATGGGGTGGAGGAGGAAAGGGCTGCCAAAGGGGAGTGTAGGAAAGTATGTGGGTGTGTCTTAGTTTGATGTAGGTGGGTCTATTTTCTATGTGTTGCTTTCATTGGTTTATTAACAAAGAAACTGCTTGGCCTGATAGGTCAGAACATAAATAGGCAGGGAAGACAGAACAGAATTCCGGGAGGAAGAAAGCAGAGTCAGGCAGATGCATGAAGCTCTGGCCCAAGATGGACGTGGGTTAGAATCTTCCCGATAAGCCATCACTTTGTGGTGGTACACAGATTATTAGAAAAGGGTTAATCAAGATGTGAGAGT
>LOEQ01004360.1:130313-140358 GCA_001685075.1 Bramus lutescens | reverse complement strand
GAGTTAGCCAAGAAGAGGCTAGATATATTGGGCCAGGCAGTGTTTAAATGAATATAATTTGTGTCTTGTTATTTCGGGGTATAAGCTAGCCATGCTAGAGCTGGGCTGGATGAAAAGCAGGCCTGCTCCCCTTTCACTACAGAATGGCGCCCAAGGAGTCCTGCTCCCCTTTCACTACATTAGTTACTTTTCTATGCTGTGATAAGGTACCATGATCAAGGGAACTTAAATAAAGAGGAGTTGATTTGGGGCTAGCTATATCAGAGGGCTGGAATCTACTGCTATTGTGATGGGGCAGGCAGGCTGGTGCTGGAGCAGTAACTGAGGGCTTCCATCTAAGCCACATGCACAAGGCAGAGAGAGCTAACTGGTAATGGTGTGATCTTTTGAAGCCTCAAAGTCTACCCCGTGACACTCCTCCTCTATCCGGCCACGCCTCCTAATCCTTCTCAAACAGTTCCACCAATGGGAATTAAGTATTCAAGCATATGAGCTTATGGGGGCCCATTCTTATTAAAACCATCACAGGGGGGAATATATTCAAAGCACAATACGAGTTTGAATGAAAACGTATTTATATAACATGTATATACAATGTACAATGAATAAACACAAACTGAAAATTTACAGAAATGTAGTATATATGTAATTATGTGTGTGTGTGTGTGTATGTGTGTGTGTATTTAAAAAATAAATCTTCAGAAGAGAACTTTTTTCCATTGTGGTTTTCACTGTCAGAATCTGATTGGGCTCCTCAGGGTGAAAACCAGAAAATGTGAAGTCTTCATGACATAGTTGTGGGGGATTTAAATCTTAGTTTTGTCTACATGGAGCCTCCAGTAATATATCAGGTTTCCTTACCCTGGCAGTGGTTCCCCAAGTGGTTTCCGTTTCAGCAAACTCAGATTTTTCCTATCTGCCTCTTGGTTTCTCTATTTGAGGTCTCGGGTAGTCATGGGGAGTTCTGATTTCTGGTTGGTTCAGCTTTTATCTTGTGTCACTGGGAACGACAACTTTTCCATCTTGCTGCATTTGGAGTCAGGAACTAGAAATCACATGAAGATTTAGTTTATGTCCCACTTAATCACTTTCTGACCCTGCAGTCAAATGCTTGGGTGCGCTTGTCGGTTGGATCAGGCAGATGTGTTCTGGAGGCTGGGATGGGCTAGCTTGACTGGGGTGGTTTCTTACCCAGGGACCATCTGCATGGGCCATTTACCAGTGTGTAAACAAATCTTTGTTAAATATGTAGCGTTAAACCTTTGCCATGGATGGAGGATGTGTGAGAATGGGGTTGGGGAGCAGAATTTGTGAGGGTTGGGAGGTACCTGTGCTGACTTTCTCCTCTCTCCTCCCCACTGATAAGTAAAAATTAATAAGGAAGAGCAGCTCCGTCAGCATAAGGAATCCAATTAGGTCAAATCAAACCAAATCAAAATGACCATTGTTTTAATAAGAATGATGCTCTCAGATGACCTAGCACATGGCGGGGAGACAGGACAACAGGGAACCCATGCAAACCCAAAAAAAACGCGTTTCTCCTCTAGGAGGCCACTTAAATACCCTGTGGGAGTGGTCATGACCTGGCATGCTGGGATTTGGAGTCCAGACCAATACAACTCCCAGACCTGAGGCTGGGATGGATGTCAGGGGCTGGGGGCTGTGCTCCCAACAACACCCACCTGCATTTCTTTTCACATCTACATTCAGAAATGTTCTGAAAGGTAGATTGGTGATGGAGTGGTGGTAAATAATTGTTAATCACAAGGAAATCTTTTAATCGTTTGTCCTAGATTTTAAATGGAACTTTAGAAATCCAAGAATAGAATGCTCTTTGCAGAATATAGCTCAGAAAGTTTTGAAAGTGGACAGGAAGAGGTGTGTGTGTGTGTACCAATGTGTAGGGCTGTCCAATGCTTGCTTTCTAAGTATTGCTTATTTCTGGCATATATGCCGGGCTCCTCTGGCATTCAGGGAGGGGTGAGAACCTATTTGTTGTGTGTTACTAACACATATCACCTTCCTTATTTCTTGGTAAAAGTTAGTATGAACAAAACTATAATAAAACTTCTACCCATATCTCAAGAAGTGATCTTCTATACTCAGACAAGCTTGCAACCTGCTTTGAAGATAAAATAGCTTTGCCTGACACACCTAGAAAGAGCTCTTCAGCTTGAAAGCTTGCATGCACATAGATATGTATGTTTTCTGTGTGTGCATGAAGTTGTAGTATTGAATTCATGTTATTGCTTACATTAAGGAAAATGTAAAATTTGAGTCATCCTGAAATCTACCGGTAAGTACCATGAAGTTATTTTTGGTTGATGTTATTCTATACGTGTATAAGGCATGTATATAAGTATTTGCTTTTCATAGACTTATGCTCACATAGGTGCATGCTTAGCAGCTTACCCTAGGTTCATGTTTATTTCCTGAGCATTAACTCCTTGAAGTAAAGTTGCAAAGCCAGAGGCCATACAACTTATAAAAGTTTCGATGCGTGTTTCTAAGTCGCTCGACAGAGATGGGTTATCTTTACTGGCAAGCAATGGGAGGGCCTTTCCCCAGGAAAATTCACAAACACTGTTGCCTTCAAACTTAACACCTCGACAAACTCTGACGCGTACACGCAATGGTCCAGTGAACTGCATCTTCCTTTGTGTCTTGATGCCTAAAAAACTCAAGCGACATTTCCGTATGTTAAGACTGTTCACAGATGTTCTTTTGTGGTTCACCTTTCCATGCTACTTGCCTGCTTCTTCGTTGGAGTGTTCTTGCGTTGATGAACTTGGAAGGACTAATCTGGTTGTCAATGAGACCACGTTAGTTCGCTTTATGGTATTGTAGACAGCCACCTGAGAATGTTAACTTACATGAAAACAGGGTTATCTTTGTTCGCGTTTTCAAAGGTTCGTATCCATGAGTGGGAGTCCTGCTGCTTTTGGGTCTACGGGAAGGTGGCATTTATGGTGGGAGCACATGACAGAGGAAGGTGAACACTTTATGGCCCCTGGGAAGCCTAATGATAGGAAGGGATGGGGTCCTAAGATTCCCTTCTAGGGTTCTTCCCACAGTGTCCGTCTACTCTCCAAATCTTCTTTTCCAGGTCTCTAAATCTTAAAGGGTCTACCATCTTCCAGTAGCACCACAGGCTAGAGAATAAGGCTAAGTCACATAAACCTTTTGGGGAAAATTTACCCAGAACACATCAACCTGAATGACCTGAATGACGCTCTTTGGTTAACTTCAGCTGCGTGGCACAGGCTGTCTGGTAGCCTGTCTGGTGTGGAAATCACTATGTAGGCCAGGTTAGCCGGGAAGTCATAGAGATCTGTCTGCCTCTGCCTCCTGAGTGCAGAATTAAGGAGATACCCCACCACTCCTGGCCTTTTCTCACATTTTAATTCCAGGAATATGGTTGTAAAGGGGATACGGTTATGTTGTGCTTCTGTGACCAACCTGTTTGTGCTTGGCCTGTTACCAAGGTCCTGAGGCTAAACCATGATCTGATGGAATCTCCAGGGGTAGTAGGAACCAAGAGCAGAAAACCGAGTTTGGAAGTAAGATGTCTTTTACTAAAATATTATGTTTAAAATTTAAAAAAGAAGCCGGCTCATCGAGGGCTCTATTGCTTCCCTGTGACTGCCACTGCTGTTATACCTAAAGTTCTGCTGTATGCCAGCAAAACTTGCATCGCATAGGTTTATTTATTTATTGTTATCTTGATGAGAATTGAAATAATGACATTTTGTGCTCATCATGACATTAGTGATCATGTTTACCCTTCCGTGTTCCCTGCTGGCCCCCTTCCTCCCTTTACATGCTTCCCCTTCTGCTTTCATGCCTTATGTAGATATACATTTAAATCAAAATCCTACACATTAGAGGAAGACACGCAGTATTGGTTTTTCTGAATCTGGCATTCCCCCTCACATGATGGTCTCCAGCTCCTTCTATTTTTCTGTGAATGACATAACTTAAGGTATTTTTTAAATTTTTTTCATGACTGCAGCACGATTAATAAAAGCTCAGGGTCAGAAATTGGGGTTCAACCTGAAGATCCAAAAAGCAAACCAGCCAGCTACTGGTTCTTACCTCGACCTCAGTCAGTCTGAAATGGCGATCCTGCCTCCCAGAATCTCATAATGAGACTGTGTGGGTGTGTGTCTGAGATCTGTCACCCCTGTTTTGTATTCCTCTCTAGAGCTGGGCGTGCCTGAAATTGGTTACATGATTTGCTTAGTCTTCAGTTTCCCCCCCTGGGAAGTGGAAGATGACCCACCATTGCTAACATGTAAGATAGTTTCAGGGATTGAATGAAGATGCGTAGCTGGGCATTGGAAAACACTGTTACTATCATCCATCATGATTATATTTTCTTATAATAATTGCCAGCCCAAGATTTTCTTCAGTTCTTTTTGTGAGCATGATCTATTGTGGGTAGTCCCAAACACATTGTTGACTCACCATTGCATTTGGGATTTTCTTTGGGCTGCCAACCAGCTGCCAAACAAATTCATTATGACTGCTTGGCCTTAGCTTCATCTTGTTCTGTTAGCTCTTTTAACTTAATTTAACCTGTTTCTATTCATCTATGTTTTGCCTTGGGGCTTTTTACCTTTCTGTCATTCTGTACATTCTACTTTCTTGCTTCTTCTGTGTCTGGCTGGCCACTGACATCTCCCTGGTGTCTCTTTTTCTCTCCTTTTCTGAGCCTAAATTCCTCCTCTTATGTACTCTCATGCCTGGAGGCCACACCCATATCTCCTCCCTCGCTATTGGCCATTTATTTTTTATTAGACAAATCAGGTGCCTTAGGAAGGCAAGGTAAAACAGCAGCACATCTTTACAAAATTAAACATATGCAACACATCTTTACATGGTTAAACATGTGCAACACATCTTTGCATAGTTAAACAAATGTAACACATCTTTACATAGTTAAACAAGTGTAACACATCTTTGTATAGTTAAACAAATACTCCACAATATGCTGTATACTCATTAAATTGCATTAATTAAATTTTCTAAAACTCCCAAAGCCAAGAGCAGTTGACACACTGGCATCTTGCACACAGCACTTTTTCTGAAGGAGAAAGGTGGGCTGCAAAGGCTGACAGGGAAATGGCCACCCCTTAATTAAGCATGTGCTGAATGCATGCACGGGTGCCCCTTGCATCCCGTTACTGGGGCGAAGGTCAGAACTATCAACCAGACCTTCACAGAACTAGTCAGCAGCAGTCTTTCCACCACAGCCATTGACTCATCTGTCTGCCATTTCGTAAAAAGTCAGATATCGTTTTGACGTCTCCTCCCTGGTGCTTCATCTGAGCAGCCTCCCCCAGCTCATTACCTTCCGTCGAGGTGTTTATGGCTGTGGTAAGTGGGAAAGGAGGCCCATGGGAACTTTTACATCACTAATGCAGATCATAAACCAAGAGAGCCGAGAGCCATGCCAAGAAGGGTGACAACAGAAGCAGCTGCCATGTGAGGCTCTGAGTGACATAAATCAGACTTGAAAGCTCGAAAACGTTGATGCAGCCCCAGCAGCCAAGCGTTGCTGGATGCTCAATTGTTTATTAGATTTGCCCTGGCAAATCAGGACCAGCACTGTCCTGAAGATGTCAGAGCCATCCCGACTTCTGAAAGCAAAGGAAAACAGCGATTACTTCTGTGCCTGGCATGGGGCGAGCAAAGCCCATGTCTTTGGGGAGCTGGGCTTGAGGACTGAGCCTGAAGCCACGCTCTCAGGTCCCTCTGGGTGAAGGCTATCTGTCACTTTCCTACAGGGAGAGCAGCTATCAGACTACCTCTTCCAAGACAAGCTTCCCACAGTATCTACTTATCCAGACTGTTCTATGGAGATCCTGGTTATGGAGGAGAACCCATTGTAGATGGAGCAGGAAGCCTCCATCTGTGAGAACATCAGCTCAGCTAGGAGTGGCCCTTTAGCAAAAGGTCTTTAGTGCTTGCTAAAGGACCAAAGTTCATAGTAATTTACTCATTTTATAGGTTTTCACACACACATACACACACACATCTGTATAAAATCCTGCACCCTTCCACGGTGTGTGTGTGTGTGTGTGTGTGTGTGTGTGTGTGCATTGTTAGAGTTCCTGAGCTCTTTTGCTGTGGGAAGTTTCTCTTCCTGCCTACCTTTGTTTTTGTTTAAAAATCAAATCCCTGAGCTCATTTTGAATAGGTGGAAGGTAAACACTGGTGAACACGGGCTTGAGCAGGAATCTTGTAGGGCCCCTTCCCCCTGGCTACTTTGAACACACAGTTCAGCTCTTTAGGACTGGTGATTATGAAACTAGTTCTTATTCCACTGTTGCCATGTCCTTAAACAAATCGCTGTGCTCTCCTGGGTTCAAAGGTATCTCAGAGTTCTGCGAAAGTGGAGTGTCAGTAAAAGAGCGATCGAAGTAACGCCAACACTAGGTGGCGCCAGTGTACAGTTGAACTTCTCCGACTGCCTGAAAAACACCCACTCTGGGCAGACACACACACATAATTCTGGAAGGGGGCTAAGTTTTGCAGTAAACTTGGACCCGTGACTGTGGTCCAGCCTGTTGACTGCCCCAGGAATTACACACACCTATCATATCCTCCAGGCAGTGATGCGGCCTTCCTGGCAGTGAGTCTACCCTTGCCGGGTTTCCGCATCCTGCCACCCTGTCATTGGCGTGCCTCCTTTTCCAGACATCTTTCCCTACAAGTTTGAACTTCTGTGTGGCCTCTCCCTATTTCCCAAGTGTGTCATTTCTCCAGTTCTGAAGGTGGGTGGCTCCCGGGGAACGACCTAGTTCTCCCTGTTCATTCGACACAATGCTTGTAGGACATCCAATTGTTCAGTGCCCGTCACCCATGACTGTAATGGTGGGTAGGCCGTGGCCTCCCTAAATCTTGTTTGGGGAAACAGTAGGTCCAGCTCGCTGTTAGGACTTACCAAGGTAACACTGGAAAGGACTGCTGGGAGAGCCTGGCTCACAGCAGGGATCAATACAAGATTCATTCCCTCACCCACCTACCGACTTTCCTGCCCTAGATACACAGCGGCGGGNNNNAGTGGGACGGCCACCACCACTGGAATTCCTTTGGGCCCTTGGAAGTTCTGACACTCACTGTAGAGAGGGTCTTGGCTTTCTTTGTGATGTGAGTCTCACATGGTCTCACATAAGAGAAACAGAAATAATAGATATTATTTGCATGCCCCCAGAGTACTCTGGGAACTGTCCCTAAAATGCAGATTTAGACCAGAGGAGCCCTTCACTGGAGAAATACAGCCAACTTTCTCTGGGCATTGGGGCAGACGAGTGGGGACAGTTCTTCACTGGGTGACTTCTGGGTCCTTGGACTTGACTGCCCCAAGCTAGACAGGCCCCTTGAAGTCTCAGCAGGAGAGGTCATTGCACACCCAGAACTCAGACCCACCATTCATGGCTTTATGTTCTGCACAGGAGGATCTGAAGAGGCAAAGCCTTGCAACTCCAGGCCAAGTAGGAGGCCTGTGAGAGCTGACCCAGGGGCTCACAGCAGGAGGCTTGCACGGACCCCTGCTTTAGTAAATTCTTTTCTTTCCCTTCTTCAAAGCCTTCTTTCCTCAAGCTGTTGTTCATTTTGGGCACAGCAGTTCACGAATCATGTCCCAAGTACATGGAGGCAGGATTTGATGGGAAGCATTTCTGACAGGGCACAGCCTTTGGGGTTCAGTGTATAAGACAGTCCCTCTTTCACCACAGGGCTGATCCTTACCCATTCTCAGCATAGTTTAGATGTGGCTAGATAGTGCAGAGATGGATTTCCTGGTGCTTATTTTATTAGAGACATGCCTTTCTATAAATTGTAAGCATCCATTTTCTGTTCTTTGCATCATTCTATAAATACTCTAGGTTATATGACGAGAGCTGAGATTCAGCAAAAGCAAGGAACTTGTCAAGAATGAGATCTGATGGACTCACCGATGCTGTTAGACATGGCAGAAGGATTGTTAGAAGGAGCTGCAAGTCAAGGCTTAAAGTTGGGAAAGTGGCTAGAGCCCTTGAAAACTAACTTCTCAAGTCCCATCTTCTGGTAGATGTGGCCCTCAGAAGCCTCTAATCACAGGATGAAGTTAACAAGACCTAGTAAGGCAAGGAGCTGTGGTGGGGCGCCTGGCATGGGAAGGGCTTCTGGGGAGGAGTGAGGAGCAGAGATGGGTGCAGAAAGGGAACTGTGCTCATTCATTGCGTGTGAGTAAGATGTTTCCCATGTCTTGGACAGTGTATTGTTGATTTCACTGCCCTGTACGGTCAGAGCACTCAGAATAAAGGAAAGAGAGCCCCTGCTGCAGGGATCGGAAGCAGTGGGGCATAGCGATTCCTGGAAGAGCTGGCGAGGTCCAGCACTGCTGCCTTCTCTAGTTCTTGGTCAGGCTTAGGGTATGCGGAAAGCCGGTCATATTTACTTAAGTTTTGCTTCTTTTTCTGTATGTTTCTGAGAGTCGGATAAGCAGCTTTTCCCATGTTCCTTGTCCTGAGTGATGTGGTGGTGAGGGATAGAAATATGGATTGGTTCTGTTTGACTTGTGCCTTATGCTTGATGGCATCTGTTGTTGGGGGAAATGGTCAGGCAGAGGGGGCAACAGGGCAGTGGTAGGGAGGCATTCGGAGGAGAGAGAAATAGAAATGTTCTCCTAGACTGGGGAAATACTCTTGTGGCTTTGGTTGTAGTAGTGGCAGACTGGTGACAGTCATCTTGGGGGCTCTCCGGGGCTCTGCTAGAACCCTGTGGGAGAATCATTTGCCTGGCAGTTTTTGAGCAGTACAGAAAGCAGGGACATGGCCTAACAGAGTAGAAGGCCCCATGGCACCCATATTGGGCTGCTGACTCCCCAACAAGAGTGACAGCTAATTCTGTTGTAGACTCTCCATGTTTCCTGTCAGCAGAATGACTGCCTGTAGTTTCTGGATATACTGCTGGCAGTGTCCTTGGCTGGAAAGATCTTTCTGGCCCAAGATTACACTTTTTTCCTGGGTGACTGGTTGATGCAAGGAGCAAACCCCTGACTTCTTTTCCCATGACAAAAAGACCATGACACCTTCGCAGCTCTTCTGGCAGACAGAGTCACGGAGCCTCAGAGGAATGTCTCTGCTTAAGTGTGAGACTGACCACAGGGCAGTAATGAACTGTGTGTGGAAGGCAAGGACCAGGTGAGGGCCCCACTCCAGAAAGAATCCCATGGCTCATGCTCAGGGTATAGACAGACCCCTGAATGCTGTTGCTCAATGTTCTGCCGACCAGTGAGACAGGATTGTGAGTCTCAAGCCAAAAGAGGGCTGAGAAATCCAGGATGCAGGGTTCATGTTTGTGAGTCAAGATTCCCCTGCATTGACTGATGTTGCCGAGCTATTCCAAAGCTTTGAAAGCTGCTTCAGCTGTAGGGGTCCCCTCTCGAGTGGGCTGAGTCACTATGTATAAAATATCAGGGTCTGTTGAGTCTTATTCAGTTAGATTTAACTGAATTAATGCTACTATTCAGTTCTGCCAAAGATCTGTCTAATTTTTTTTCTAATAACACAAAGAGCTCAAGTCTTTATGGTTTAAGATAATAACCATTTAAGAGACTATGATTGAATGTGGCCATGCTTGCACCAAGGTCTTGGACAGGAAATTCAAAGTTTGTGTTGATGATATTAGGAAAGGAAATAAATGGTTTCTTCTTCCTCAGCCCTCCCCCTCCGACCATCACTGTATTTACATTTTTGTGACTAGAGTAGGGCTGGGGACAGGGACACGGGTAAAAGGGAGGAGTGGGAAGAGACAAAAATAAAGGATATATGGAGAAACTACATGGAAACCTATTACTTTGTAAGTTGATTAAAAATATAACAATATTATTATTAATAATATATGAGTTTAAATAATAATAATATAAGAGTTTAAGCAGAGGTAGGCTTCATGGTGAATAATACTGTTCCTCAAAGTCATAGTTTATCAGAAGAAAATCCCAGTGCCAGGTGAAGGATACCTTCCTGTGAGCTGCTGGTCAGGAAGGTGCCATAGA
>LOEQ01004360.1:98122-109339 GCA_001685075.1 Bramus lutescens | reverse complement strand
CTTCCTCCTTTCCAGCATTCTCCTGTTCTCATCACCCCGCCTCTACTTCCTGTCAGGTTGACCCTCCTATACTTCCTGCCTGGCCAATCAGCATTTATTAAAAACATGATTGACAGAATACAGATAATTCTCCCGCAACAGTGGCATAGGTGTGGCAGTTTACGGAGCTACCAATAAAAGGATTTGACTCCAACATGGTCTCAGTCTGACAGGAAGATGGCAACTTCAATGGCTGAAGACAGATTCTTGCAGAAGGGCTGTGCTTTGGCCTTGAGTTTGACGTTGTGAGCCTGGGAGAGCCACACTGCCTGCCCCTCTGACACCAAAGCTGTGAGGAAAGCTATTTCAAGTTATGCTACCAATATGGAGTGAATGCTTTTGGTATTCAGATTCAAATTCCCCATGTTGGTTTAGACTGAGATCTAGGCAAGAGCTGTGTGTCATTTGGGCACTTTTTTGAAAGCCATTTTCAGGCTCAGAATTGCCCTTTCTCCTCTCTTTTCCTATTTGTGGAAAAAACTATCTTCTTTTCATTTTTTTATTTTGTTTATTTATTTATTTTTTGAGACAGGGTTTCTCTGTGTAATGGCCTTGGCTGTCCTGGAATTCTCTCTGTAGACCAAGCTGGCCTCAAACTCACAGAGATCCACCTGCTTCTGCCTCACAAGTGCTGGGATTAAAGGCGTACGCCACCACCACCCGACTTGTTTTCTTTTAAAAATAATATTTTTATTAATTATTTGAGAATTTCATACAATGTGTTTTTAAAAGATAAAATTCTTTTGAAATTAAAGTATAATTACCTGTTTCCCCTTTCTTTTTCCTCTCTCTAATCCCTCTCATGGTTGTCTCTCAAATTCATGGCCTTTTTTACTCTAACTATTGTTACATATATTTTATATATATATAATATGTGTGTACATATATTCTTAAATACATAAATACAACTTGCTCATTCTGTATAATGTTATTTGCATATATATAACTTCAATACTGACCACTTGATATTGGACAACCAACTATTTCTCCTTCTCTTAGAATTCCATAGCTGCCCATAGTTCTTTGTGTAGGGTTGAGGCTCTGTGAGATTTGGCCCTTCCATGTTAATATGTCTGTTGATATTGTCCTTGCTTGGGTCTTGTTTAGGTAGTTGTCCTGATGAGATGTCATGGGTGGAGTTTCTCTGGTTTTTCTAGGGGACAAAACTTCACATCTGACTTCCTTTTCCTTTGGATCTGGCAGTCATTCCGCCTCTCTCCTGAAATGACCCCTGAGCCTTAGGGACAGGAATCATGCTGTGTCTGTGGAGACTGGCCACCACATGATCACTTTTTCTCATTTTTAAATTGGTTATGCTTTTCTTTAATGGTCTCTGTCTGTTGTAAATGTAAGTTTCCTTGATAAAGAGTGATGCCTCCACTTACCTGTAGATATAAGGGCAAATATTTAAACTGTAGTTAGAGATTATGGTGGTTTAGTAACCTGGGAAATTGTAGGTTTGCCTCCAAGATCTATGACTTCACTAACCCAGGGTAGTTGGCAAGGTGTGGTTTCCCTCTTGTTGAGCAAATTTTAAGTCAAACAAGGGAACTGTTGGTTGTCATCAAGTGTGTGTGCCACTACTGCCCCTTAGAGTCACCATGCCATGGTGGTTGTTATTGTGGCCCAAGCATCATAGCTGGACAGGCCTATTGTTTGCTTCCCTCAACCAGAGGCTGGTAAGGTACCTTTCAGTAGCATAAATCCAGTCCTCAGAGAGGAAACTTTTAGGTAAGATCCAGCTCAGGTGCTCTGGGTTCTGTGTCTAAAGTGCATGATGTCCAGCAATAGGGACTTAGCTTCTACCTCTGGAAGGCAGTCAAGGACAACATCAACAGATTATAAATGTTTTGAAAGTCTCTTAGATAACTCTGACTAACAACTCAAAAAGTGCACTTCTCATGCCTGGTGTTTGGGTTTTTGTTAGGAGATTTATGGCTCTTAGGAGGGAGCATTGCCAGCCAGGTGGGAAATTTCATATTATATATATAAATGTGTGTGTGTATATATATATATATTATACATAGAATTATTTGTATTTTGTGTAATTTTAGTTAAATGTATAATAATATGATTCATTATGAATTTTTCAGATATCCTTCCTATTATCTTACCTTCTTCCATCCATCTCTTTCTTATTTTGAGTTCAGTAATCATTCATATTTCAGGCTTTCCCAATTATAAGCCATGAACCAGGTTAATATGTTCCTCTGCCCCCTGTATTTCTTCATAAGTTGATGGTAGATTAAGTGGCTCAGGCAGATTCAGGTCTGAGTTTTTGACAACAGTGGCACACACACCTGTGTTGTCATTTTGGGACCCACCTGTAGCTAGCCATTTCTTCTTTTGTGATGATAGGACTGATTCATCCAATGTGAAGCTTCATGTGAATATATATATATATATAGTATATATTGTATGTTATATATATATATATATATTACACACACAGAGTTCACTGATGTCTATTACCTAGAAGTATTTCTTCCTCAGGTGTAACAGAGTGACTATATTATAAATCTGTGCTTTTCTTTTATTCTCTTAGCTTGAATCTTCTAATGTACGTCATCTATTCATACAAGGAAGTCAGGAGAGTGACTTGATTCTGTGAGACCATTAAGGACATAAAAGCCTGAAGTTTTTTGGGGGGTGTTCATATGTACACTTATGTATATGTGTGCTGGGACATATTCACTTGTGTAAATGCACATGGAAACCAATGTTGATGTCAGATGTCTTCCTCAATTGCTCTTCATTTAAAGTACTGAGGCAGTCTCTTGAGGAGCCCTATGTTCTCCAGCTTTAGTAGTTAGCTCTACAGCTTCCCCGGGGGACCCCTCCTCTCTACCTTCCGAGCACTGGTATCACAGGCAGCTTCCATGCAGACTCAGATCTTATGTGAATATTGGGAATCTGAGTCCCAGTCCTCATGCTTGATTGACAAGTACGTCAGCCACTAAGTCATCTCCCCGCCCCCTAAAATCTGCTGCAGAGTTAGCTGCATTTGGGAGATTATTATACAGCCTCGGGCTCCAAATTGAAAATAGAGAGAGCATTGCAAATTTGTTATAAAAACTCCATCTATGAACTTGTACAAAATTCTAGCACTTGATTCAGAATAAGTCCTTATCAAATGCCTACCATGTCAAGAAAGTCTTCCTGGACTGATTTCATGGCGGGGTCCCTAGAGAGCTTTAAGGGACATGCTGCAGTGTCCTTCTCTAGGGGGAGACTCCTCTTAGTGAGTTAACCACTTGGAGGCCTTTGATAGCTTCCAAGCTGTAGCTACGACAGTGAGCATGCTCAGCCCAGGTTTGTGCAAGGCTTTCCAGGGTCTGCAGTCTGTGGCTGTGGCTGGTTTTCTGCTTGACCAGGAGCATTTTCACCTGAGGGCACCAAGGAGCAACGCAGAGCAAGAAGCAATGGTCTACTTTTCCCCTCAGCTTGGCCATTACCTGGTGGCGTGTTGCTGGAGCATGGCCGTGAGTGAACAGGGTCTCTGAGGTCTCTTCCATCCAAATGGTGGAGTGGCATTTCATTTTTGTTTTAATAAATGAAGCTTGCCTGAGGTTCAGAGAGTCAAACAGCCACATTGGCCAGCCTTACAGACTAGGCCGCAATAACACACATCTTTAATCCCAGTAGCCACGCTAGTTTGCTATAGAAACTGGGCGATGTGTGTCTTTAATCCCAGTGATGCACACCTTTAATCCCACCCCCAAAGAGGATTAAAAATGGGAGGAAACAGCTCTCAGACACAGTGTCGTTCTGAGATTTTTGAAGGCAGAATTGCCAATTTGGACTGAGGTAGAGGTAACAGCCAGTGGCTGGCTGCTTTGCTTTTCTGACCTTCAGGTCTAACCCCAATTTCTCTCTGTGTGTTTTTATTAATCGTGCATCAGTATGTATGTCCCTTCTTCTTTAGAGTGCAAGAAACTAAAGTGTCTGAGGTTTTGTCTGCTTTTGTCACCTTTCACAACATGACTGGTAGAACACAATTTACAGTTCCAGAGCTCCCCTAAAATGACTGCTGGCCCTCTGGCTCGGATGAGTTGAGTGACTGTGTCTCTAATTGCTATGACCCTCTCAGGCCTGGTCTGCATAATCAGAATAGACTAGAAGTTGAATATTTGTCTGGACAAGTCTGATCAAACACGTGACTTCCTTTGATCTTTCAGGCAAAACGAGGTCTTCTTCCTGAATCCCAACTATACTGACTCAGGCCACTCATTCAGCTCAGAAGGCAGGGTTTTCAGGGCTCATTAAGGCCCTTCCTCAGCTGCACAGCCCTGACAAGACCATGGGCTCTGTGCTTTGCTTTAGTAATGGAAATAACTATTGGCAAGCGTGGAGATTGGCCTAGAAACCTGGACTTCAATGGTGCCAAATCATTACCTGCTTCTGTCTGCATAGTCAGGATCTGGCCTGAGCATTCCCGAAGAGAGACAGCTGGAATGAAGGGCCACCAAGGGCAGGGGAAGGTTCCTGAGTGACAAAATTGTATTAGGAAAAATTAGGGGTAGTTAAGTAATCTTTCCGTTTTCATGTGAAGAGAATTAGCTTGGAAATTCCAGCTGGTGTGCTTTAGTGCTTAGGTGAATGTGCACCATCTGTGGAAGGCTCACATTTCTTCGTGTACTTTTGCAGGACCAAATAGAGCTCCTTCAAAGCTGTAATTGTGAAGTTGGGGTGCAAGAGCATATGCTAAATTAGGTGTCCTGCTTTTGTGACTGGGCAGTGAACAAGCACTGAGCATCAACAAGTTGATTTTTTTTGTTTGTCCTTTCAGACAAATTTGTTGTCTCATGGTGGCTAAAAAGACCCATGCTTCATTAATTCTTTCTCTTTCAGTCTTCCAATAATCTCTTTAATGAATTTTCATGGTCCTGTGATGCACAGGGATGTTGGGAACAACAACCTCTGCATTATCCTTGTTGCAGCCAGAAAGATGGGCGGACATGTGACCTGGGAAGGTCAACTTTAGTTATCCCATGCCTATGGCTCCATGAGTGGTCTGGAGATGTTCCTGGCCACCCAGGGTAATCAGAATTTTCAGGAAGTTTCTGAAGTTCCTTTCTCCCTGGGCTGCCAAAGGTGTCTGATGTGTAACTGAGCTCCCTGAAACCACACCTCTCTCCACAGTGTCCTTGCCTTATAGAAGATGCTATACAGCGTGGGAAAGATCAGTGCTCAGAGAAACTTAACCAAACATGGAAACAGATCATGGTAGCCATATTTACTCACCACCTGTTTATGACATGCACTCAGTTTTGGTGCCTATATCACTACCTCCCCCATTCCAAATAAAAGGCCGCTCTTAGCTTCAGCAAGCAGAGTAAACATATTTTGCTACCTGTGTGAACTTGGGTCTCTTGCTTCACTTCCTTGTTTCTTTGTCTATGTCTAAATGGAGGAATAATGTCACCCTCATAGGACCGAAGACTGAATGAAACCCTGTATAGAAAATGCTCAGCTCAGCAGCAGTCCTACAGGGACATGTTTGCTGAATAAAGAAGTGGTATTTGTTGACTCAAAGGAATATCCTCACCAGGAAGCTAATGGCTGTGTCAGTAGGCGGGTCATATGGAAGGTGTGTGATCAAGGCCTTCAACACCAGGAACACAGAATAAACAACCATGCCGCTCTCCTTAGGTCAACCATTTAACTAGTTAATCCAATATATTCTACGTTAAAATAAAAGGACACATTACAGAATAGAATATAAAAGTCCTCTGGTCTTTTGTACGAGGTTCGCTGCTGCTTTCCTCTACCATGCAGACTTCTACCATGCAGGGTTCAGGTGACTGCAGTGGGACAGCTTGGGACTGGGAGATATACATGATGGCTCCAAGTGGTCGTGGGGACCATGTGAGGTCTTGGCAAGCCATATAACCTCTTCTCTTTGTCGTTATTTATGGATTTTAATGCATCACTTTGCCTCTTGAATTTATGCTTTCCTTATCAGTAGCAACATTCAGAGGAGACTGAATGTATTAATTTATTAGTTACAGGGATTGACTAGTTTAATTTTAGGACCAATTTTTTGATCATATTGTGAGTCTATGTATAGCGTAGTATTTCATGATTGGGACAGATATTTTTCAGAAGTATAATATACCTGAATTTTTATGTTGATAATTGAATATAGAAGTTGATTTCAAACATGTTTAGTGTTAATTTTATTTCTCTACCTTATCTATCATAACATGTTCATAATATGCATATATCATATCATGTCATCAATGCTATGGCATATATTATCTGTATATCTACTATGTTATACATACAGATTAAATTTTATATATGGGTATAGAAGAATGCTTTTTCATGTACTTCTTTTCTTTTTATTTACTTTTGTTTTAATACATCCAACTGCAGTTTCCTTTTCCTCTGCTCCCCCCACTCCCCTTCTACCTTCTGTGTCCCCTAAATCCTCTTCTCCATCCCCTTTAAGAAAAGAGCAGGCTTCCCATCAAACAGAGTATAACAATATACAACAAAACTAGGCACAAACCCTCATATCAAGGCTGGGTGAGGCGACTCAGTAGGAGGAAAAGGGCCCCAAGAACAGATAAAAGTGTCTAAGCCACCACCACTCCCTAGCTTGGTATTTTTGTGGGTCTCCTAATGGAAGAATAAGTTTAAAGCCAAAAGAAAATTGGTTGGGCATGAACCCAAAGAGGGAAGCCCTCTGGCATTTTATGTGGAAGAAAAAAATTTTATAAAATGTGGAAGGTTAAACTTGGCTGATGGAGTTGAAAACATTTAATGCTTGTTGGATATTAAGTGGTTCCTCTATTTTTCACAGCCCCCTTTGTGATTGAATGGGGCCATGTGAGGAATTATAGTCCTTTGGCAATGAGTGACACAAGCTGTTCCCAAATTGAGACAGGAAAACACTTCTGCAAGAGAGCCCCTCAGCTCTTCCCTTCCCTACCTGATATAGAAGTTAAGTTTAAGATGGACTCAAGGGATAGGATCTATGAGGATCTCTAAGACTGTTTAATGGAGATGTCTTATTCCATTTGGGTTGCTATAACAAGATGCTTTAGATTGGTGGCTTATGAACGACAGAAATTACTATTCACAGATTTGGAGCTCAGGATATCCAGGATAAAGGTACTGTGGACTTGGTGTCTGGTAAGGACTTGCTTCCTTTGTGGGCAAATACCATTTCTTTGTAACCTTGTGTGGCAGAAGACACAAACAAGTTTCCTTGACTAGAACTCTAATCTCATTCACAAGCCATCCACCCTCATGACCCAACTGCATCATAAAGCATGCTCCTTAAACCCTGAGGGTTGGGATTTCAACATGTGAATTTTATGGTGACACAAACATTCTGATCACAGCAGGCCACAAGGTTTTCATAGGCAAGGACTGGATCTAGTTGTTTCTTATGTCCCTGAATGGGATATACTCGTGTGTGTGTGTGTGGGGGGGTTGCTGTATTAACATTCCTGTGATCATGTTTCTATATGCTTTCTCATTCAGTGCTCAGTGTCCTAATGTGTCTTCCTCCAGAGAGCTGATCCTGAGAGCTTTCTAATATTGCTGTGAAAGGCTCCTTCGCCCCATCACATTGACTAGGGAGACCATGTCCCTGCTCTGTGCACCTGCCTCTTACCCAGACCACCACCATAGCCTCTCAATTTCTTTCCTTCAACTTTCTTTATGACACGGCAGGGAAGATTAAAACTCTAACTTGGTGTTGCTTCTTTGTTTCCTAGAAGCCTTTGATGGCAGTCTAAGTTCCCAGGATAAGATCACAATCCTTTGTACAGCATAGTAGGGCTAGCACCATGCACATTTTTCTGTATTCTTTGCCTGGCTACCTCTGCACGTGAGGACCTTGGGAAGGCCTGCTCTTCCTCACTGCCGCAACAAGGCCCCTTTGACATACTTGGTAAGCACTCAGCACTTCAGACCTTTGTGCCAGCTGTGATTTGAATAGTTGCCAGAGCAAATGTTTGCTTGATGTCTTCCCCTCTCTCTGGATAGAGAAGCCTAGGTCCCCATACCTCACTTTATCTTCAAGGTGAGTATGAACGATTGGTACATGTTCACCCTTTTTTATAAGTAATATCTGATTCAGTAACTGGAAGACACTTTTCTCCTGCTGGTTCTGGGATAACAGGGTAAGGATGGATGCATTTATCTTCATAGTAATAACGTTAATAGCAACAATGACAATAGCTGATTCTTAGACATAACCATGTTAAATGTTTCATCCATAGTCCTATGGACAACACAACTTTGTAAGTGTTCAATGATCCTATTTCATAGATAAAATACTGAAGCAGTGAATCTAAGATAATTCCATTAGTGAGTGGTAGAGCTAACGCTCATACTTCTGAAAGCATGATTCTCGGTTCTCTAGGCCTGGATTCCATGAGGCTCATGGCTCAGTCCTTCTTCCCTTTCCTGTATCTATAGAAAAGCCACAGCTGGAACTGACAGTTACCAGGATGCAGCGTAGCAGCTAGATGAGTGGAGGGTCTAGGAACCACAAGGGATGCTCAGAGAGATGGACGGAGCACCTAGGAACCATGACGGATGCTCAGAGAGATGGGTGGAGCAACCAGGAACCATGAGGGATGCTCAGAGAGTTGGATGGAGCACCCAGGAAGTATGAGGGATGCTCAGTGAGATGGATGGAGCACCATAAGGGATGCTCAGTGAGATGGACAGAGCACCCAGGAACCATGAGGGATGCTAGTGTAACCAGCTGTGCCTCTGTGTGCCATTTCACTGTGTGTGTGTGAAATGGGCTTTGAAGTCATCCAAGACAACTTTTTCCATTATAAAAATTGTCTCTGTGACTTGGAAAAAGGTTGACTCTAACACTGAACACGATTTTACTTTTCTCCTAATTAATTTTGCTTTCTGCCAAAAAAAAAAAAAGACTGTACCTTTAAACAGTCCCAACCCCCAACAATGTGCCCCTGGAGGGAATTATGGGATCAATTTTTCCAACAGGGACTATGCAGCTTGGCCTTATAGGCTTCAAGCTTTTAATTTGCTTATACATGGAGTGGCTGGAGCTCCATACATTACCAAATCAATGCAAATCAGTTTACTTGAAGTTGGTTCAATTTTAAAAGAATTTCATTAACCAGCAATAAAAGGCCTGGCTTAATATTGTTATTATAGGATCTCAAGCTCATCAGGAAGAATTCTTTTTCTATAATGATCTTAATGTTTATATTAAGGCCTTTTCTAAGGGAGAAAGGGGAAACAAGGAAGCATTCTAGAGAAAGATGCCGAAAATGATGGTCTTTATTCACAGAATCTGGTGTTGGACCTCCCGTTAAATAAATTTTCCCAAATGACAAGAACCTCGGGGAGGACATGTGTTTCTTTAAACATCATATGCCATTGTAGAGGAACTTGTTCCCCAGACACATGTTCACTGCATCATGTAATCCACACAGAATCATAACCACTCTAAGGCAGAAGAGACATCAGTGGTGTGGGTAAAAACGACTTCATTTTACAGGAGAGGAGATTGATGCCGAGAGACAGTAAATGTCAATCAAAGGCCAGCCATCTGGTTAGGGAGCCTGGAAATCAGGCCTGTGCTCCCTTTCCTTACTCCCCACTGCAGCTTTGCTTGCTGGCTCCACAGCAGGTGGTGAGTAGCTTGATTGGAATTTACCTCCTAGACCGCCAGTAAAGAAGGAATTCCCACAAAATTCAACTCTGTGGATGAATATGGTGACCCGGGACTAAGTGAAATACATCAGGCATAATAAGACAGACACTGCTCTGCCTGTACAAGGCCTCTGGAGCAGACAAGCTCCCAGAAGCAGAGAGTAGCATGGGGGTTGTCTTGTCAGCAGCTGCAGGGAGGGAGCAATGCACCGCTTTTCAGCCTTGATAGGTCAGTGACTTCTAGGGATCTGTACGACAGTGTGCCCAGAGCACAACACTGTGTAGTACAATTGCGGACTCGCTAAATAGGCAGGTGGCATGTTAGGCATCCTAGGCACAGTAACATAAAAATGAAAACGTTTTTGAAAAGGGTTTGAATTGCTTTCTTGTTAGTGTGATGCAATGTCTGCCAGAAGCAGCTTGAAGCTGGGAGATCTATTTTGGCCCGTGGTTCTAGAGAGTACACATAGTCTATCATGTCATGGAGAGGCTTCATGCAGCCCATCATGGTGCAGAAGGTGTGGTGGCTATAGCTGCTTGGTCCATGGCAGCAGGAACATGCAGTGTGACTTGCTCGTATTTAGGGGAATCAGGAAACAGACACTAAACCGAAATCACAGGTGAGCTATAACCTTCAAAGTCCACCCCAATGGCCTTGCATTTGAAGCTAGACCTTCACACCCAAAGATTCCACAAGAGGCCACTTGGAAGCAAGTCTTTATGCTTTTATGTGAAGTTGACCATCTGCATTGGCAACTTGGACATAGGATTCCAGCATTTTGAGTGGTTTTTTCTTTTCTCCAAAGAAATTGAGAAAATGCCTTTCAGTGACTAAATTCCAAGATGTCCAGAAGGCAATTGTTAAGGAGGAAGATTCTGCTCCATCTCACCTGGGATTTTCTCCACGTCATCCCACACCCTCAACCTCATTTTCTCCAGGAGCTGCTAATTGGCATTGTCTAAGTCTTGAGTTCCTTCTGGGCCACAAGGAAACTTGAGATGGGGCTGGCGGGAGGTCAGCCTCATCTGTCCCCCTCCATGACTGTAGTGAACTCCTTGTGTCCTTTAGGAGACCTTGTCACTTTTCTTTCTCACAGCCCCTTCAAGGGAAAGGTACTCTGGGTCTGCAGAAAACCCTGTCCATCTTCAGTGCCAAGCACAGAGAATGGAACAGAACAAAAGGTCTGGAATCTCACTGCCCAGCTCTAATCCTCCAAAGAGTCCCACACTGTGGGTGGGACCACAGTCTCATGCAGACTAGTCCCAAAATGCACATAATTTCTACCAAAGCCAGAGAGGAAAGAGAGAGCTCCTGGTGAGAGTCAGTGGGCTCATACCAAGGTTTTCCTGACCACATCCAAAGTCCACAGTCCCCACCTACAATTCCTGGTGCCAGGCTAGTCAGACAGCTCAGTGTTATTGTTCATAAGGCTGAAGAGTGGCCCTGGTGCAGGAGAATTGCCTGTATTTTGTCAATCATGTTTTAAATAAACTCTGATTGGCCAGGCAAGAAGTATAGGTGGG
>LOEQ01004360.1:85653-97927 GCA_001685075.1 Bramus lutescens | reverse complement strand
CCTAATGGGCCAATCAGCTTTATAACATATAGAGATCTCTGTGTGATTTTCTTTTGGGCTTTCCGGCTGTGGGGTACCGGGTGGGGACAGAAACCCCAACGAGCAGGCCCCTTCATGTTACAAATGGCGCCTCAAACAAGGAGGCCCCTTTAATGTTACATGGCCCAAGCATCTATAGCCAGGGCTGAAAATCGGCATGGCTTGGAGCTGGGAAATTTTGCTAGAACTTTCACTGGGGTGACAGAGGATTTAACAAGAGGTATAGATTTGTGCTTTTCAAATCACTTTATGTAGAACTAGGTGGTCTCCCAGGACAGCTATGCCACCTGCAATGACCTCCTTACATTGTAGCGTAGACTTTAGAGGGACGGGCTAGTCAGTGTCCCCACTGCTTCTTTGTCTTCACTAGTTGTCAGTAACGGCAGCATTTACTTTCTTGTGCCTTCAGCCCTTAGCTGCCACTTGTTTCTTTCATTATCAGCAGCTCCTGACAGCTACGACGTGTTACTGGGATTTCTGTGGTGTGCAACTACCACAGTGCTGAGACAGCAATACACAGATGTGGAAAATGACAGTGCAAAGCATGGCTGACTTTGAGCCATGTTGGTTCCCAGCACCAGGAGAAGCTGCAGCTGTGTTCTACCTGCTGCCCAGGGTTCCTAAGTAGATCCTGAGAGAGGCCACTGGCCAACAGGAGCTGACATAAAGCTAGGGCTTTAGGGCATTTTGCTAAACTCATCCTGACATGACTTTGGTAACACCCTGTTGCTAGCAAAGGCTTCTCATTTTTCTGGCAAGAATGGATTTCCTTTGGGGTCAGCAAGAGACATGGGGGGTCGGCCTCTGTGTTCTGAGCAAACCTGCTGGAATCCCCTTGGGGTGCTGGCAAGACTACACACAGGGGAGGAAGATGCTGAGTCCAGGAGGTTGGTCCTGATGCAGAGCAGATGTGGGTGGTAAGGAATTGTCTATCCTCAGTTCATATGTCTCCAGTTGTCTGCCTCACTCATCTGCTCCATGCCCCAGCAGGACCAGAGCCATCTTCTAAGTTCACACCTCACCTTGTGCCTGTGAGATTGCCTTCCCAGCTTAGGAACACAGTCATGGTCTCAAATGCTGACCGCCTCACCTCTTCAAGTTCCCTTAACCTTGGTGGAAGGGAGCAGCTGCTGGGTCCTTGGAAGTTCTCATGGTTTGTGACTGTTTCAAGGCTGCCCAGTGAAACTCTGCAAAGAACCTTCAGGACAAGGTTGGTGCTGTGACCCACCTGTGCAATTCCAGCACTTAGAGGCAGAGGTGGGAGGGTAGTGAGTTTCCCAGCCAGCCTGAAAGACATGTCAAAACTGCCTATCGAGAAAATTCACATACACACACACACACACACACACACTCACACACACACAGAGACAGAGACAGAGAGAGACAGACAGAGAGGAGAGAGACAGAGACAGAGAGAGACAGACAGACATAGAGGAGAAAGACAGAGAGAGAGAGACAGAGAGACAGAGAGAGATTGATTCCAGGACGTTCTCCTCACCATATGACCAAACAGCAGAGCATAGAACCAGACAGCTGCTGAATAGGCCTGAGTGATCACCCAGGCTTGGTGGAGGGAGGTGGAGCCAGGTATATCCTGTCCTCTATGTGGGATTTGTAGGAAAACCCTGGAAAACGCTGCTGCCTTCACCACGTCAGTCACATTCTTGATGTTCTTAACATACGTGAAGAAGAGAAACGCCATGTGTTAATTTTCTGCTATTTAATATTACTATTGATAATATTGTTTATGTTCACCAGGAAAAATTCACAAGTGGAGAAGGAAGGAAAGGAATTCAGTCTTCGTATTGCCCCACCCTAGAGACATTTGCCAGCACATCTGAGGCCTTGTTCGCTAATTCATTTTAGTTAAAGATGGTTTTTATATATTTTTAATTGCAGTCTTTAAAAGCCCAGATTTTCCTGATTAGTGCATATATTAGAACTGAAAAATGAAACAATTTCCAGTATCTTGCCAGTTTTGAATAATTACTAAGTCTATATTGCCATATATCTGGACTGCTTTTTTCTATGTTAAAGCTACACTCAAATTCCTATTGTTTCTTTGGTTTTCATGCACATTCAGAGAAGGACAGGTACAGTTCATGAAGAGGATGCTATGGGAAAGTATCGGACCCTCATCTTTATCAACGGGCCCAATGATTTGATTAATTAAATACACATAATTAAAAAATAAAAAATAAGTGAAAAATAACATAAAGGACCACGGAGTGAGAACCATGATACTGTGGTAAGGCAGTGGGAACTCAGCAAAGCCAGGGTTGTGTGTTGTAGAGGCTGCTGCAACATGCTGCAAATGGAGGCCTGGTCCCAAGCTGAGGAAAGGAAGACCACTTGTGTTAACTAATACGTTCTTTGCTAGGGTCTTGGGCACTCTGCAGCAGGATTGTCTCTGAGCTACTGTTCCACACAAGGATGCTGATCTGAATGTTCTCTGTGTGAGCTTCTGCCTGTGTCCTCCTTAGGCTTTTAAAGATAAAACAAAGATTGTGTTTTGTCTTCTAGTGTTGCACAGCTATCCAAGGCCAGCCTGACTTCTCAATTTTTTGCATTCAACTTGGGTGTGTGCAAGTTTTAACAATTTATTGCTAGAGTTAAACTGTCTCTTCATTACATTGGCATAGACTTATCTTTGTGGATTTTAGATTAAAGGCAACAAATTGAAACATTGTCTAAAAAATTATGTTCTTAATATGATGTTGCTGTGGTCTCTTTATTTCTCTCTGACACCCACAGTGTTGATGATCTAGTTTTCATCTTCCACATTTTTCCCTTTAGAAAAAAAGCTGATTGTTCTTCTAGTTTTGATTATGTTATAAGACTTTTGTCTGTGGTCGTGGTCGATTGCAATAATTATGTGTGATGGTGAAAGTATAAAATCTATTGTGAAGCCCCATAACTTCTGGTCCAGATGGTTTTTCTGAAACTGTTTGTTGACTTCTATAGTGTTTGGATCTGATTCATTTTCGTGTGTGATGTTTTGATTTTCAACTTTTCTTAAAATAGCTCAGCTCTTTGATGCATGATAAATATAAATCTTCTCATTGAATGCTTTCAAGTTCCATATGCCTTAGTGTTATCCCTCTTCACAGTAAAGAAACATATTGATGTAGTTTAAGATGAGATTTTAGGAAGAATATCAAGCTTTCTTTAAACTACAGAAATACTTTAAAAGATTTACTTACTTTTACCTATGTGTGTGCACGTGTGCTTGTATGAGTTTATGCATGTGTGCCTGTGTGAGTTTATGTGCACCGTATGTGTGCAGGCGCTTGCAGAAGTGAAGTACCCATGCAATCTGGAGAGGAATTCGGAGCACCTGGAATTGGAGCTGGAGATGGTTGTGACCTGCTTCATGTGGGTGCTGGGAACCAAACCTAGGTCCTCTATACGAGCAGTAAGTGCTCTTAACTGCAGAGCTATCTCTCTAGCCCATTACTATAGGAGAACTTAGATTTGGAATGCTTCGTGGGCAAAGGTATTCACTAAAAATAGATACACAAGAATCTTTCAATGATTAGGTCATTTTATAGCAAAGCCAGCTTTATGGGAAAGTAAATGTGTAGGCATATGGAAAAGATAGGGAATTACTTGTGTGGTATCAGCTCCTCCAGATGGTGAAAGGGAATTCCTCTAATCTAGGTTTAACAGAGACTTTCTGTCCTGTACAGAAAATTAAATTAATATAATTGAAAAGTATATTAGAGTTCAAAGCTAGGGCTATCAAGGAGTTGCCTGGCCCTTCTAATGCATGAATCGTTCAGGTGATGGATGTTTCTTAAGGATGCTGATGATCATGATGAGGGTGACGACAATGACATTAGTTCAGAAGCCTTTAGCTATATGTACATGATTTATAGTGCAAATGCTCAGTATGTCTTCATTTAGCTACATGGAAAAGGCTGAAAGTATAGCAGCTTTCAGATCCCTGGAATGGGCTGGCATTCAAATGCTACAAGATTCTGAGGTAAGTGCTATAGCCAAATCCAGGGGCAGTCATGGAAAAGAGATGTAATTGTCTTTGAGACACACCCCCCACTCCCTCTGTGCCATCACTGGAAGGCCATCTTTGGATTCTTCCAGTCATCAGTACCAGGCTTTGCCCCCAACAATTCTATTCTGCAGGTAATTTGGAATCTGCATCAACATGCCCAGAAACAAGGGCTCTCGGAGCCTGAAGTTATGGGGCACCTCCACTCTCTAAGGTAACATGCTAGTGTGGTGTGGCAGGGACAGGACAACAAAGGCATCCTCCGTCACCTGCATACTACACACCGAGAGCCGCTGGCTGCTCTCCGGGAGAAGTTTAAAATCATGTTAACAAATTCTTAGACTTCAGAAGAATCACAGAAAATTAGACTTCCATGGATCAAATGACTTCATCATTTTTAAAGCTGTGTTAACTTTGTAGATGTTTTCTTGTCTGTAGCAAGAAATGTGCTGGCTAGCAGTTGCCATAAGGAAGATCACCTGTGTGATGGAGCCCACGTAGCTTCATCAATTCCAGCTTAGCGGGTGGTAGAAGACTGTCCCCCAACACATATACACATGGGCATGCCTACAGGTCTGGGGTTCTTCAGAGGATGGTCGTCCCTCATTAAAGAAAGTTGGCAACACAGAAGATAGTTCAATGTCTGTACCTACTGTAGTGTGGCAGCCATTATATTAGAGTTCTTGGAGCTCGGCAAGTAACAGATTATTTAGCTATTAGCTGTTTAGGATTCATGATGTTAATTTACCTCATCAAGAAAAAAATCAATAATATCTAATGCTGTTAATAAATATTTTACAAACATTGTCACAGATGTGCCTCATAATGAGGCATCCTAGGACATCATCATTGGAAATGATTCCATGCAACATGAGATGATGCAAATGTTTAAGAAAATGGATCAGGGATTCGAAGAGATTTGTCAGTGGTTATGAGCTTGTGCTGATCTTGTTTGGTCCCAGCACCCATGGCAGGCAGCTCACAAACTCCTTGTAACTCCATCTCCAGAGGTTTTGAACCTTCTCCTGGACTCCTTGGGTACCTGTACTCATGTGTACACAAACACACACACATGCACATAATTTTAAAAATAAATAATAAATCTTAAAGAAAGAAGGTCAATTACTGATGCCAAACTTATATTGCATTGTCAAGAGATCAAAACATAATTGCCTTACCCTTGCTTGAGGTTTCCAATGAGTGCTGCACATTGCCGGGTTCACAGGTCCCTCATTGCTCTACAGGTTTCTCCTTCCCAGGCATGCCATATCATAAGCAGCTTTCCAGTGGTCTCCATAGGCCTACTCGTGAATGTCTGATGGGGAATCTTTGTCAGCCAATTATCTTTAAGGGTGGGACCAAGTTAGGACGTGGTTTTCTGGTGACCCAGAGAAAAACAGGGCTTGGCCCAGGGGCTCTCTCTCTGTAGCTCCCCTGCTAACCACAGTTGAGCTTGGACTTCTCGTTCCTGTTTCATGAGTTTGCCCCTTATAATAAATAAAAATATAATTGGTCTATCTTTTAGCTAGCCTGTTTTTTTCTTGACCCTAGATAATTCAACAGATGTCAACCAAGTCTTGTAGTCACAAGCAAAGGAAGAAATATGATTGTTTAAAGCAACTAAGAGTCCAATGTAATCAAGAGGCTTTGTGGATCTCACTTGGTTTTGCGATTACTGAAGGATGTTACATCAAACCTTAGAAGACTTGTGAACCACTGTTTTGGCAAGTGGAAACAGCACCTGAAGACACATCGGCCTCTTTGGCATAGTTCTGTCTTTAAGATGGACCTGACACAGAATGTTCAAGGACTCAGTGGCTGATCCAGGAGCTGAAGTGGGCAGCGTTTGGTTGGCAAAGCCAATACACAAAGTTGGCTCTAAAATGCTGATGTATTTTACACTCCTTGCCTTCAATCTTTGCAAAGGCTAAGGCACTGGGTCGGAGCAAGGGTAGGTAGTGGGGTAGAGGCTCCCACTCCCAATCTCAGTACTAGAACTGGTGGCACCATCTGGAGTACAGAGGGAGGTGCTGGGGCAGATGACCCTACAACAGATAAGAATAAGAGTCAAAGACAGAGTAAAGGGGCTGAGAATGTGATGGAGCCAAGGAGTAGAGGCATGAATGGATGCTGGTGTCATCCTTAGGAGAGGGGCAAGTCTTGTAGCACATTTTTCCTCCACTATATTTTTTGTGCCATTTCTTATATGGTATCAAGTAGAGTGTTATGATAGTGAAAACTGACCAGTGATAAAATCCAGAGACACATATGCTTTGTCATTTATACTTTCAGCCCCTGTTTAATACCAAAGCCAGCATCTTCCAACAGCAGGATGTCCATGTCCTAGATACTAAATGGATACTGGAGTAGTTGCGTTGAGCTGCTCACTGAAGACTACATGCCTCAATCACCTTGTCAGCAAGAGTTCTAGTCTTCAAAAGAATTTCCCTCCCTAATCCTCATTTTTTTTTTCTGAGAAATTGCAAGAAATTGCTCACTACCTTGGCTGGTGTCTCAGAGGTGCTTATGTGAGCTGAACAGTGCCTTGCTACCCAAACCATTTTACCAGGGACAGGCCTCTACTGTAGCACAACCGGCACACCTGACCATGGAGGTTGCCATTTCTAGAAGAGAAGACTGGACTGAGTTTAAGAGCAGTTATGTGGTTTTGAAGTATAGACAGTCACACCTCTTTCTGACTGCCAAATGGGGCATCACCCCACCTTCCTGGGTCTGTTTCCTTATCTACAAAAGAGAATGGAGCTAGTGGTCTTCTGTGTGAGATGTTGTGCTTAAATGAGTTCATGTGGAGAGGAAGTGCCTAGCATTGGAAGTTTAACGAGCTGCAAAGTCATCAAACAAACCCAAAGTGTCAGGGCATGAGGCTGCCTTGGCCAGATGGAGCAAGCATCACAGATAGCAGCCTGCAGAGACTTCTGGATGCTCAGGCTCTTCAGTGATCTCTGCAACACGGAAGGCAAGCAGCTCTGACACACACTTCTCCTCCCAGTGTGGCATTCAGATCAGAGTTCCTAACAGGACCAGATGCCTCTCTTGAACTATTTTTTTTCATTCCCTGGATGACTTGGACTTACAGACACTGCTCCCACAAGGAAATCAAGACGCCGAGTCCTGGTGAGAAAGGAGCAAATTGTCAGAGGGGCATTTGGAGCATTTGACCTCCTAGCTCCTAATTACTTTTCCTGTTATTTCTACAGCTGAGTCAGAGGTTCCAGGAGAGTGAGGCAATGCTGAGAGTTGGGGGGTTGGAGGAGGAGAGAGAGTTCAGGGAGAAAGAGGAGAAAAAGGATCCGAGAGTCTGTTCCCTGAGAGTCATCGATTGATCCAGCCGCATTGGCATAACAATCCCAATTTACTGGACATGTTATATGGACTTCCCAGTACCTTGATAAAAGGATGCCTTGTCCATAGAATTCTGGCATGTTTTACTCCCGAGTTTAGCCAAAATTTGAAAGTTGAAAGACACAGGAAAGTCACTTGAGAGAGCACAAAGTGCTGAGGCTGTGCTTCTGAGCCTTTCTTCTGCCTTTTAAAAATTAACTTTATTGTCGGTCCAAAACACCAGTAGAAGTGCAGTTTGCTCATGTACACAGAATGCCAGCTTCAGCACTGGAATGGTCCTTTCTCCCCAGACATCCCCAGGAGTCTCCTAGTGAACTAAAGGCTGAGGCTAAAGGAATCCTGTCTTACTCTCTTTTATTCCTTGTTTTATAAGGCTTTCTGTGTTACTCAAAAGGATAAGAGAAAAAAAAGTCACAGCAGCTTCAGACCTTTTTACATGTTTTTATCTGTCATCAGTGGACATTTCTCAACTTCCAGTGCTTTATAGTAGCAGAGTTTTGTAGTCATTGACATCACCAGTGATGTCAATTGGATATGTGCGAATTCATTCAAGTATTAACACCCACTGCGTTAGCATTCTCTAGAAGAACAGAACTTACAGAACAAATAAAGACTACAAGGAGGATCCATTAGGTTGATGTCTTTGTCACTGTTCTACTGCTGTCAAGAGACACCACGACCAAGGCAACTTATAGAAGAAAGTATCTAACTGGGGACTTGTTTACAGTTTCAGAGGGTGAGTCCATGATCATCATTGTGGGAAGCATGGAGGCAGGTACTGGAGCATCAGCAGCTGAGTGCTCACACCCTGATGTAAGCACTCCAGGCAGGAGGCTGAGAGAGAATGAGACTGGCCTAGTATGGGCTTTTGAAACTTCAAAGTCCACCTCCAGTGACACACCTCCTCTAACAAGGCCACACCTCCTAATCCTTCCTAAACAGTCCATCGACTGGAAACCAAACACTCAAATGAGCCTATGGGGGGCTTTCTCATTCAAACCACCACAGCTGGCTTACACTATATGGACTGGGTAGTTCGACAGCAACTGACGATATAACAGAGAGGCTGAGACCCAGTACCCTCCATGTGTATGCCTGGCCTAGAGAGGTTCTTGGGGGTTCTCCCTCAGACTTCTTTATATCTAGGATGCTGCCAGATGGCACTGCCACTCTTGCCTCAGTTAATCCTTCTAGGAAATGCATTCATAGATCCACTCAGAGGTCTACCTCTTAGTTGGTTCCAGATCCAGCAAGGTTGACCACCAAGATCACTAAGCACCCATTGTTCGCAACCCTCTTTTAGGCAATTTAAGCATTTCATTATCAGAGTATAGCATGGTGAATTGTTGCCTCGTTCTATGATTAAAGAAACAAAGACTCAGTGAAAACAGGAGATCTGCTCCATGGCACAGCATAGGCTGTAGAGACAAGATTCCAGGGTAAGCTGGCCACCTCCCAGCTCCCTCACTCCTTGATGACCAACTTCACTTTTCAGCAAATGTGCTGCTCGTCATCATTATGAGAAGCCCCACCCACCATTCCCAGTTGCCGCATTGGTCCAAGGACTATCACCCCTGCAAGGTCCCAGTAAAAGCCCTTCAGCCATCCTCCATCTTCCGAGCCTCAGTCAGGTCTGGAACCATACAGCAGCCAGAGTAAGTGGTTTCTTAACACTTTGTAAAAATAAAACAAAAATCAAACAAACAAAACTCAAACAAACTTCATACATACCAGCAGGAAAGAATTTTTAGATAAGCATCATATATTCACCCCCAGATACAATCATGAACGTCTGGTTGCTCTTGTTTTAGTACAAAATTTCTATTTTGTTCCTCTATCCATCTCTCAATCTGTCTTATGTGTTGCATTTCAAAATAAGTTATAGAAATCAACACTTTGAACATAAATGTAATTTGTTTTATTCTCTGGTTTATATGAAGGCTTTTGTCTTTTTGTCTTTTCTCTTCTGATGTCTTCCAGTATCTTTGGCAATGGAAATTGTTTCTCCCAATAGTTTTTGCAGTTATGCTTACATGGTCCACATAGACTTTCAAACATCTCTGATGTCTAACATCTATATAACATCTATATAAGGGCTCCCTAGCACTCTCTGCCCATCTCTGTTGGCCCTCTACCCTGGTTGTAACAACCACGTATTTCCCTTAGGCCAGGAATGCCAAATATTTCCACTAGACACACTGACTCTGAACCCTGGGTTGAGGACTGAGAGACTCTCTGTGCCATCAGTAAAATCTGTGCTTGATTTGTACTTCCTGGTGTGGAGGTCATGAGGCATATGGAGGGGAGGAACTGCATGCCAGCAACAAGTTTAGGAGAACTGTTCCATTCTTGCTTTAGATTCCTGTTCTCCTCTACAAGCTATGTAGTCTCATAGTCTAGAGGCCCAGATGGGACATCGTGGTGAGTCCCAAGCCTTGGACTGCAGAGCAAAATATAGGGGTAAAAATCTTACATAGCATTCACCCTGAAGTGACCTCAACTTCCAGATAAATCCAGAATGTTCCAGTCCAAACTAAAAAATGATGCTACCCAGTGTCAACCTCAGACAGAAGAAACGGACAGCTTGGCTTTTATATCATTCTGGAAAGAGAGGCAGAGCTTCAGAAAGCCTAGTTTTGGTAGAAGAAACACAGACATATTTAGGAAACAATCCTGCCTTGTCCTCTCACCTCCCTGACTGCCACCCGCTGACTTTGTCCAGCTGACACTGTGGGTGTTCCAATGCTCTATGAGCTGGTCGAGGTGTGAGGGAAGCCCTCTGCTCTCTGCTTGTAGGTTCCAGATGCTTGCTCCAGGATTTTTCTGTTTTCTGTGCATCCTTCATCTTCTCGAAGATCACCTGGTCTGGGGGTCTATGTGTCCAAGCGGCCTCTCCTCTCCCCCCCCTCTTTCTAGTCATTTCCATTGCTTTCATTTTTGCCTTGGGTTTGTTCTTTTCCTTCTGGGGCTTGGGCATGCCATGCTCTTGGAACATTTCAGTTTTGAAGGTCCTCTTTGGATCTATCGGCAGGCTTCCGTCAACACTTTTTACCCTAAACATTTTCATATATGCAGAATAAAAAGCTGTAAATGATAGGGAGATCGTCTGATTCCTTCTGTTCATACCCTTCAGAGTGTTCTTTACCTTGCAGATAAGAGCCAGGAGTATGAGGCCCTCCAGGGCCCAGCCCCATCCCCCAGCTCAGCTCTATATTTCTGTCCCCTTGTTCACTGGCTCCAGTCTTCTTGGTCAATATCTGCTCTGCATCTTAAACGTAACTCTGGTCCCCTGCCTCTGGTCCTTTTCATTTATTATAATTCTGTGCCTCCTCCTTAGAGAGGTCCTTTTTGATCCTTTCAACCATAGCCTCTGCCTGTGCTCCATCCATCTCACGTCAGGCCACCTTCAGGCTGGAGACATCAAATGCCAGCTGCTTGTCCTGGCCTAAGTTCTCAGGCCTTAGTAAGAGAGAAGAGTTGATTCTGTGATCCTGTCAGTCTGGGACTTTAAAGCCCCCTAGACCATAGTATGCACAAGTCCTGGATGCCAGGGTCAGTGAGCTACAATGCTGAGGTACAAGGCAGTACAGGAGTTTATCTGGCTCTCTGCAAAGATACCCTTCACGCTCTGTGTTTATACCTGGCCACTTAGATGAACACACTCTTCTTAAGGGTGTATCTTCCCTGTCTGCAGCAATTCACACACCAGTCTTTAGCGAGTGGGAGCTCTTGTTCTGTGACGGAGACTAGGCACAGGTCTGGCTGTGCTGTCATTTGATTAGTCTGTCGTCTCTTTCCTAACTTCAGAACCTGTGTGATGTTGGTTTATTTTTTTACTCTTTGCTCTTTGCGGGCCCACCACCCAGCTCCTAGATAAACACACACAGACTTAATATTTCTTATGAATGCCCTGCCTTAGCTTGGCTTGCTTCTCTCCACCTTTTCTTAAATTATTCCATCTACCTTTTGCCTCTGGGCTTTTACCTTTTTCTATTTCTGTATCTCTTTTTTCCTTCTTATTCCAGCTATGTGGCTGAGAGGCTGAGCCCCTATCGTCCTCCTCTTCTCCTTTTCTCATCTCTCCTCTTCTCTCTTTCTCCTTCTATTCATTCTCTCTGCCTGCCAGGCCCACCTATCCCTCTCCCTGCTAGCTATTGGCCATTCCCGTCTTTGTTAGATCAATGAGGTGTTTTAGGCAGGCAACGTAACACAGCCTCACAGAGCTAAACAACTGCAACATAAAAGAATGCAACATATCTTTGCATCACTAAACAAATATTCCACAGCATAAACACATGTAACACATCTTCAACTAACATTCCATAATCCCAGTGTTTTCACTAAAACCTCTGCAATCCCCCCTTTAGCATCTCCTGTTCTTCTTATCATCAGAGGTTGTGTTTCTTAATTTAGTCCCAGAAGTGTGAGCCACAGTTTTCTTATTTTTCTGGTTGGTTTGATTGATAGATATTTTTAAGTGATTCTTTTTTAAATTGATTTTATTGAGCTCTACATTTTTCTCTGCTCCATTCCCTTTCTCTCCTCTTCCCTTCCACCCTCTCCCATGGTCCCCATGCTCCCAATTTACTCAGAAGGTCTTGTTTTTTTCTACTTCCCATGTACACTAGATCCACATATGTCTCTCTTAGGGTCCTCATTGTTGTCTAGGTTCTCTGGGATTATGATTTGTAGGCTGGTTTTCTTTGCTTTATGTTTAAAAACAACTTATGAGTGAGTATATATGATAATTGTCTTTCTGTGTCTGAGTTACCTCACTCAGAATAATGTTTTCTAGCTCTGTACATTTGCCTGTAAATTTCAAGATGTCATTATTTTTTTCTGCTGTGTAGTACTCCATTGTGT